>NW_022260610.1:74043-96243 GCF_009602425.1 Actinia tenebrosa | reverse complement strand
CCCCCCCCCCCCTGGGGTGGCCCTTTGCTTTATTATTGACAATGAAGATGCACTGGAACAAGAAAGCCTCAAACTTGCACCCATAGGAGAAGAAAAGCCTTCAGATTACTGTGCAAACCCTGAAACAGTGCAACCTCTAGGTGGATCAAAGTTAGGACATGGCTAACTCACAGGATGAAATTGGAATTAGCTTGTCATGCTTAGCAGAGGGAGGAAATGGGAGAAAAACCTGGAGAAAAACCCTCAAATTAAGGGAGAAACCGAACAAACTCTATACTCACATGTGATGCCAAGTCCAGGAATTGAACCCGACACCCCAGAGGTGAGAGGGGAGTGCACTTTCTGCTATGACACATCTTGATTCCCTTGATGCTGGTTGCTAATGTTTTTAAAGAGGGAATCAACAGTCCTGAAATATTCCTTGGCCAACTTGCCTTAGCAATTCCCATATGATTTCTTACCATATGAATGGAACAAATCAAGTAATTACTAACAACTATGTTGTCTTCCCAGAGAAATTTCTGGGGGAAATGACCTCAATTACGAACTTTGGAAACAAATTGAATATAAAGGTCAAGTGGAGGGGATTGCATTTCAAAAGGTGTGTATGTGTATCGGATCACAAACTACAAAACAAAGTTTGATTGGTTTTGTGGTTGGTTACAGTAGGTGGAGGCTTGATGCACTAAGAGGGATGTTTAATCGAAGTGCTATCATGACCTATCTTGTTGCAATGCTAAAGTATTTTGGTGGGGGGGGATTGAATCCCCTATACCCCACCTCCATGGTCTCAGAGGTCTTTGAAAACAAGAGTAATATGAACCATTCCTAAATTTTTTTGAGTGAAAATGAAACAGTGGTTCATGGTCACGTACATGAATTTGGGACTGTACTTAATGTAATTTAAATGACCAGCTGATCTGAGAATTTTTTTAGCCGATCAGAATTGAGAAAATTTGCAACTACTGAGGTGTCACTTTTCCTCTTGAAATCACAGATTTCCAGGCCTCCAAATGAAAAAAGCCGTGGTTAATATGCGCATGATAAAAGTGACAAAATAACTCATGAGTTTTATATTTTTACTCTAACAGCGGGCATGTTTTTATATTTCACTGATCAATTTCCCCACAGCCTTCATGACACCTTACTTTTTCATTGACGTCATTCATACGTCACTATTTCAGATCAGCTGTAATGTTTGCCATTTATTTTCTATATTTTTATTTTCAGAATAAGGATGTTATCCTTGTTTCTGTGAGAAATGACAATAACCTCCATGTTGTTAATTTGACTGGAGAAGAACCACAGGAGGTAAAGACCACAACGAGTTGTAATCATCCATCAAAATATTAGCTTGTGTTTGATTTAGAGGTTCATCATTAAGAATAAAGAACAGTGAACTTTTGGTGTGGGTTCGAAAGATCTGAACCCTGCACTCCCAAGGCAGCTATATATATAGGATGCAAAACTTCACTATAATCAGTGCTTTGCCTTGCCTCCCTACCCGGGCCCTTTACTTCACTACCATGTCCCTTCAGAAATTCCTGGATATAGCCTTGTCACTAATAAAAGAATTTTCCAAATTTTTTTCCTCCCTACCTTTTCCTTCGCAGGACAAACAAATCAACATGAATCTGCTGCAAGATGATTATGTTAGTTTTACAGCTATGGACATCAGCTGCAGTCCTGATGACAACTTTGTGCTAGTTTCAACTGGTAAGAATTATTTTTTGATAATTAGGCAGTGTCAACATCTCCCATTATGGTGAAATGGCGGGCCAGCATCTCGACTACTTTATTATTATTATTTATTATTAGGTGGCAAATTTTTCATGCTTGCTTATGAAGCAACAAACGTAACTTCGGCACCTCTTAGACCATACCAACAAGAAAATGAAACTGAGAAACCGAGTCAAACCCAATTACCCATTCATCACCTAGCTTGAGTCAGCCACAGGGAAATTACGCGTCTCTGTTAGATTAATTTCCCGTCGTTTATCAACACGTTTTCTTTTTTTTCCGGTTTTTTTTTTTCATCCTCGGGAACTCAGGGGCAAAATTCTGTTGAAGCGAGAAACGAGCGACGGAATATTACCAAAGGGTCCCGAGGATGTTTTCTTTTGGCGTAAAATCTAACGACCTCTTTGTATCTTTTCTCCGATACTGCTCAGATCAAGACAGACTTATTATTTTTGACTTACGCACTGGAAGCCAGGTATGGTATAGCTTAGTTCTTGTTTACGTGAAGGAATTTAAACGGAAAGGTATGCTTGCTTTTCATAGCCTTTCTAACTGGTCCACTCTATCGTGCCTAGTATGGAAGAATGAACCCTTTGAGAAAATTTTGCTTAACGTAAAAAGGCATACGGTATACAGTTACGGTTCGAGATCGACGACATGCGAGTAAGGGTGGTGTGGACATACTATGCCGTACACTGTGAGCTCGAGTGAGTGCCGTGGCGTACTCAGTTTTCACATTCATAGAGACTAGTCTATTCTTTGCCAGTCACTGCGCGGCACTTTCCCAGCACGGAATGGCACGTCGCCACCACTCCACTAGCCAGACGTCCTTTAAACCAATCACAGCGCCTAAGGTCACTGCTCATCCAATCGGAATGGCACGTTGTGGCATGGTCACGGCACGGTACTGTGAGTTTTTCACAGCCATAMGAAATCGGCTTTAGATCATTATTTTCCAGTGTCTTTTCTGTGCTACTCTATGCATCAAAATAAGACAAATGCATGTAATAATGACCTTTTTGACATCGCTTCTTTTCCACTTTCCTTTTGGTTCTTTTTTTCCAGGTTGCTAATTTTTATGGCAGTCTTAACGACGAATATAGTCAACCAAGAAGTTGTTGGGACCCTTCAGCACAGTACATATACTCTGTGAGTCGTAAACAATTTTACAACTAGTCTCTTTGTATAAATAGTCATTATGAAATATGTACTAGCTGTTGTAAACCTGTGTCCCATGATCGGAAATTTAGGTTTCCATTTATGTATTATTTATAATTTTCCTCTTCTGATTTTACATGGCTATTTATACTTTTTCTTAAAACTCCAAGGTGGTGAGGGATGGCTAGTCGCCCATTCTACCACCAGGATTCACCATATAGAAACCGCACTTCTTTTTAATTTGCAAGCTAAAACATTTTCTCATGCCCGGGGGAGGGGGGGGGGGTAATTCTTGACAGGCCTTATCACTGTATCAGTTTTGCTTAATTTAGGGAAGACTACGACACTTGCTTTATCTAATTTTCTTCCTCATTTTCAGACCTCTCAAGACAAGAGTATAATGGTGTGGGAGATATCCAGCCAAAAGGTTGTGGAAAAACTAGAGGGACACACTGGCATAGTGGTAAGGACTGAAGGAAATTTGGAACCCTTAAAGCTCAGGTTAAACGTCGAACTCCAAATGAGCCCAACCTATTTGTAACAATGGATAACAAGGCGGTCTTCCTCTTTGATTACATTAGGCTCGACTCATGTGAAGTTTGACGTTCGACACGAGCCTTAGTGTTCACTTTCAGTTAATGTAATTTTATTAATCTTCTAATGTAATTTTATTAGTCTTCTAATGCGTTAATGATACGCGGTCGTGCGATTTTGTAATCGCGCGTTTGATTTACGACACGAAGTTCAATTACCACTTAATCATATCCTTTTTGTAATCATACACAAGAAAAAGACACAATAAAGAGTGCAGAATAATCAACTAAATGTAGTAGAACTAAATGCGAATAAAAAAAATATCTAAAAAAAAAAATTTTTTTGTTGATTTTTTTGTTTTATTTTGTTTTATTTTATTGTTTAAAAAAATTATTTTTTAGGATGCGATTAAGAGCTCCTAAGGATGCAATTTGGGAATTAATCGCACTCCTTTGAACCAATCAGATTGCATGATTTGGTAGTGATTACAAAAAGGATATGATTAATATTGTAATGTAATTTTATACTGAATTTTACGTGATACATGCAGGAAGTGATTACCGGTCCCACATGACTAAACAAAAACGGCGATCCAGAGAAAAACCCTCGAAGCACAGACGAGAACAAACAAGCAACTCACAACTCAGCAACTCACAACCACAAACGACACCGAGTCTTAGAATCGAACCCAGGTCGCATTAGTGGTGAGGGCGGCAACGCATAAGCAGCCCACCCGTGCTTTTTAAGTACCTTTTGGGGTTTCAACTCGTATTTTTAATGACTTTGTTTTTTGCTTTTTTTCGTCCACAGAGAGACTTATGGTACTGTGAACCTCTCTCTGTGTTAGTATCCTGTGGATTCGATGGCTCAGTTCGGTTTTGGAACAATGGACACAAGGATGAAGTCAGTTAACAACAATTTTCTTGACTTCACTAGACATCATTTTCTGTACGGAATTTTCATCAGCTGAGTTTTCAATGAGTTTTCAATAGAATTCTTTATATGGCTGACATCACATGGTAGTCAGTGTTTGACCACCATTTGGAGCAGATATTGAGATTCAAAGACTTTCAATAGCTGAAAACCGACCCAAGCAATCGTGAATGAAAAATAACCGCTAAATATTTTACTAATAAATAAAGGGAATGATTTGGGAATAAACAAAAAATACAATATAAAAGGGGAAATGAATTTTTTTAAATAAACACCCAAGTGCAAAATCGTTGTCGTATAAAATTGAATAAATATAAAATAAATATTTTTGACTTTCACATTTTGATTTTAAAGCCCCCTAAATTGATGTAAACTTTGAATTTCCGACCGACAACGTTTTTTAGAATATGTGTATACCAACAAAAAAAATATCGAAAAGCATCTACCTTCAAAACAGTGAAATAATTAGATCAGTTTTGCTAAAAAAGTAATTAATTCGTGTTTGTTTTTGTTTTTTATTTTTATATGTGACAACGTTCCTTCAATTAGGTGTATATATAACGAAATGTGAAAAATATAGATATATATTATGAAAAGAATAGTGTACGTGGAAGTCGAAAACCTTCTTAGTTCATCTGATCAGGTTTTGATGCTTGTTTTTTTACCTGATGTGTTTTAATGAAGTTACATCGCCCTACTGACGCAATGAGTAGTTTTAAGCCAATTAAAACCATCATTTATTATTTTATAACGTCAATTATCTTGACTTTGAAGGATCATTCATAATTTACTTTCTACCAGAAATTATTTTTTATTTTTTTCAATTTAAACTCATTATTTTACTTTCTGGTCTTCTCGCATACGCCCCTTTGATAGGTCAGTACAGTAATTTTTACCATAAGTTTAAATCCTTAAGCCGCGTTTACACTAGCGATTTTTGCGGCAATTTTTGCTGCGATTTTTTTGCGATTTTGTCCATAATAAATAATGGTAAAGAATTTACTTACTCGTAAAGGTTTTTTTCAGGATACCAAGATTTTCCTAGACTAATGTCTCTTTTGAAGGATGAGACAAAAGATTTCATATTTTCGAAAATTGCCACAAAAATAGCAGCAAAAATCGCCGTAAAAATCCGCGCCAGTGTAAACGGGGCTTTAGAAGTAATCCAATTATCAATAAGAAAGCAATGCCTGAAAAGCAACTAAATTCTAGAAATGTCAATGTCAGTGTGTAAGGAGAGTAACGAACTCAATCTCGTACCCAGAGTTTCTATTTCTTACTGCGCATGTCGAAAAAATAATATTACTTCGTCAAGCATGCGCAGTATAAAATAAAGTCTCTGGGTACGAGATTGTGACTTAATGAATTTCACTGAAATGAGTTGATTTTACACACCAGCCCTCGGCCTCTTTATTCTCCCTCTTAAAGCTTTAAAGCGCAATTGGAATTTGTGAATTATAAATATTGCTCACTCGCAAAGCATTCTGGTCGATTGAAATTGTTTGCGGTTATTGGTCGTGAATGTCATGGACAAATTTAAAAAGTTTTTCATTTGTGTTATTAATTTCGTCCCTCATTCCAAATTGATTTTTTTTTCTCAATATATTTCAACCTTTTTTAATGTTGCGGTACTTGTATTATCTTGAAATAACGTTATTTTGTCTCTCGCAACCTCTAAGCAGGAACTCAACTCTTCAAGTGTAGCCAGTCAAATCTTGGCCGTTCCCCTAGGCGCCGCATGAACGTACTCTGCCGTCTTTGCCCGATGTTTCTGGCTACTTTCGTTCGTGTTAGTTAGAAGATTATTTCGGTCTCAAAAATAACAATCAATTTGTTTTAGTTTTTATATTTACGGCTTTTCAAGTATCAAAGTGGCCGGGCCTCCTGTGGTTATATGCCCCTTCTTCCAAATATTGGCCTTTCTATTTCTCTCGTGAATGACGTTATTATAAGAATACTGAGTAGCAGATGTAAGATGTTATTGCTTTCTTCATAAACATAATGATGTGCGTATTCTTACAGATTTAATTTTCTCCGCCAAAATTGCTCAATTAATCCGGAGAAGCATTGCTGAATAATTCAACAGAATGGCTTCTTGCTCAAAATCTTAGAATTTATAAAATAAAATAATATAAAAACATACCCATAATTGAGGATTTTTATTCAACCATTGCTGGTTTTTTGATTGTGGCTAGGGGATATTTTTACAAGTGTCTTTCATTTATTCTTTGCATGGGATCATTTGCAGTAGATCCTATCTGTGTTTATCTTTTGGTCGATCTTGTCTGAGTCTGTGTATTGAGTCTGACAGATCATTCACTCAAAGTGGCATAATTCATGTCATTATAAAACTCCTTATAAATAAGGTAATTAGGAAAAAGAACTTTTTAGGTTTCTGGGATTTCTGATTTCGTGATCTTTGCCATATTAGATCAAGAGTCTAGAAAAGTCGAAATTAATATACTATGAATAGTAGTGAGTGAACTGAAGGGAATTCATAGAAATAAAAATAGAAAATTTTAACGAGGATTTGCATTACATTTTCCCGTGTCGGATACTAAATAATTCATCTCCAATAATGTACTCTGTCAAATGCTTCCTGTAAAACAACATAAAATTTCTGTTTACCTAAAACGAATTATCACAAAAGTTCTACTTCATATCAGGGAGCCAAGAATTTTTTTTAGGCTTTATAGTTGTAATCTTTAACTTTGCGGAGAGAAAAAAATCTTAATTTTCTAGACCATGAAAGATATGAGACGAGTTAGTGAGGTTCCTTTTTGCTTTTGTATGAATTATCATGAGAGTTGTTTGTTGTGGCGCTGGGGATGTAATTCATTTTCAAGGGTTTGGTTGTGGATTTGATTTGCATATCAAATCTTCGGTCTCGGCAAATCTCTAAAATGGGGAACCAATCGAACTTACGCGTCCTGATTGGTCCAAATGTAAACACGTCATAAAATATGCTAATTATTTCTGGGCTGGTAATATCTTGGCTTTTCTTACACTTCAAATTAACATCTGTTAAGATTTTCGATCGATTTTGCATCCAAAAATATTGCCTTACCCCGAACATATCATGAATTTAATAACCGCCGATTCCAAGAGGGTATTGCGCGAGATTTAAGTGAGGTTTTTGAGGTTTTTTTACAGAATTCGCATACGTAATGAGCATATAATTCATGAAAATCAATATGGCCGACTGGGAGGAATATTTCTCGAAACAAACTGCTCCTGCAAGCCTTAAAGAAACGAAAACCATCGTTGCCGAATTCGCAGTGAACCACAGAGCTGCGGGAAGGAATGTTGTGCTAATAACGGTAAGTGAAGTCAGTTTTTGATCAAATCGGGTCCAACTTGGTCGAGGCTGGTTCTTTAATGCTATGCATAACAACGGGGATAATTTCTCGATTATGCTTTAAACATTTTCTCCTCGTATACATTATGAACCTCGCAGCACAAAGGCTTTGTTCGCTTTGAAAGTCGAGACTCCTCAACAGGAGATTTCTAGGAGGCGGAAGAAAGGTCTTTTACATGTTTTGCCGTGCCATCTTATAGGTGGTTTGAACGAAATTCATCAGCCAAGAAATGATCATAAGAGCTTWTTGGAAGGCGTTTTAAATAATTCGCTTCGGCTTGGACAATTTGCATGGGCTTTGCATTTGAATGACGGCCATTTTCGACCAAAATTTCTTCAAATGCTCAAAGCACGGCGGTGTGTTCATGATTTAACCGGACTAATAGAATATGAAGACGATCAGTTGGTTTTTGGTTTGTTATTTTAGATGTTCTTGTCGTTAAAAGCCATTTTGATTGCAGCTCGTGGTCAACGCTTGGGTTCTTGACTCGTTGTCTACTGACCCGTATCTCGAATCAGACTATCACGTGTAGAGATATATTTAGACTTAGAGACCAATTCATACCATAAGAAACTCGAAGAAAAAAAGAACGACCTTTCTTTATAAATGCAAATAAAATACGCTTTTATTACATTTGTAGATTTACAGCTGAAATTTAGCAAATCCCGATATTATGCTTTGAATTTTAAKTCCAAATCTGCTCAGTTGTCATAACCAAGGCTTTTTAAAATCAGATCTATAAGTACTATCTTTATATTAATGCGATGTATTTTTTCATCCAATGTTTCCATAGCTGCTTGATCGTCCGTGTGAAAAAATCTAATGTTTTTTTTTGATGCGAGCGTCCTTTATTATTTACATTTCAGTTTTGTCTTATCAAATCACTACAGTCTATATAGAAAACAAAAGCCTTTTGTTTAGGACAAGAGTTCACTCGAACATTATTGATTTAACGATCTTTAYATTCTGGGAAGGCCATTCTTGAGCTATTGCATCAAAGAATTCCATCATTAGCTGGCAATATTGGTGAGCGTTGTGGATTATCAGCTTTTATGACCCCAAGACCTAATGAGAATGATTTTGAAAAGCTAAGTCTCTAGGGTATAGGGATGTAGAGGTGTTCTTTATTTCCATTCACTAAACCTTCTGACAATGCTGCTTTATTTGTTAATATATAGGYTTATCAAAATTTGTTCACATAAAATAAATGAATAAATCTTTTTTTATTTATACACGGTAGGCTTTAAAGCTAGAAGCTTGTGGGGTCATGTATCCTCCATACACACTCCTTACTACATTCGAATATTCTATACACACAACTCTCAACTCAACATGTTGTTGTTTTTTACGGAGGGAGGAAAACCAGASTGGAGTACCCAGAGAAATCCCTTATAGTATAGGAGAGAAAAACACATMAAAMAAACTCAACTTACATCATACTAGCTTGGATGGGAGTAAAATGCCAGTTCCTTACCATAAGTTTTGTATTGGTATRAGGATAACTAACACCTTAGCAGCATAGACCACCCATGGTATTTTAAACAATCAGATCCAGAAATTAAAAGATGTTTTTTTAGCCTCTTGTGATGAATATTAATATTGATTCCCCTAATTAAAGAGTATGCAAACTAGATTGCCATGTACATGTAATGCTCTTGATTTTTCGCAAAAAAGAATGGAAGGATTTTGTTTGAAATTTGCTAGCTGTGATTAGTAGGGTTCTTTTAATAAGGTTGAATGTCATTATTTTCTTAGTTTCTCCTGGAGAGACCATGCCAGTAATGAAGAGAAATGGTCATCACCCATTAATCAACAATATTAATATGGAAGAAAGGGTTCATATGACTCGGGGCCCTGTCCACACGTATCTGGAAATTTTTGTATCCACAAATTTTTTTTYCGGACACGGGTTGTGTCCACACATGTTGGGAAATTTTTGTATCYGTATCTGGAAATTTTCGAAAACGGTCTCCAGAGTGGAAATTTTGGAATGCGCTCCGAATACGGTACGTGTGCACAATCGTATCTGCAAATTTTCGRATATGCTGCGTAAACACGATTTTGTGCATGCTCAATAAGAAAAACTATCCGTCAAAGGGACTAGGCACTAGCGTGCATCRGGGCAGATCAAGAAATTTCCGGATACGTATGGACAGTGAAAACGATTCAAATACGCTGCGTGTGGGTGCGAACATTTTTGTATCTGCAAAAAAAWATTGCTGATACGTGTGGACGGGGCCTCAGACATGTTGTCCGGATAACTAATGACGCCCCTACCCCTACCCCTACCCCACAGGCTTTTCTTTTGGGAACCACCAGGACGAYCAGGCAGACAATGCATGCATTCGAAGGATGTGATAGCCAGAAACCTGAAGAATTAGTACACGGTACAGTTGCAGAACATTTTGCTGGTACTGTGTGGGTCAGATGCATGACAGCTTTCGAGAGAAGGGGGGGGGGGGGCATTAGAGAATTTAACACTATGATGATATAGATCTAGAGTGGGAAACCTGACATGGCTAGCTGGAAGTTTTGTTGACGAATAGCCCTGATATTTAAAATATTTWAATCTTTTTTACAGTCTGGTGGAACAGCAGTCCCTTTAGAGAGCAATACCGTCAGGTTTATTGATAATTTTAGCAGTGGAACCAGAGG
Source organism: Actinia tenebrosa (assembly GCF_009602425.1). The sequence continues at coordinate 85,864 of NW_022260610.1, read as the reverse complement.
AGCAGCTTCTGCTGAGTATCCTTTAACACAGAACAACTAGTACACCCATCACTTCATGCATATGATCAACCTTATTTCAAAATGCTCATGCTTTTGCTTCTCTAATAATATTTATAGTACATCCACAAAACAGAATTTGAAGGAGGAGGCAGGGAAAGGATATAGAAAGAAAGGTTGAGGGGCTGGAGGGAAATAAAAGGAAGCAGGAGGGCAAGTGAGAAGGAGGAATGTGAAGAAGCAGGAAATCTAAAGCTTAGGGTTTCAAGTCCCAAGAATTCAGGACAGGGAATTTTGCAGTCAAAGTAGTATTCCAAGTGAAAAGTATAAAGCCAGTGACTTCTAAGGCCAAGAAACGCTCTTGATCAATCATTGTATCTAATTATATTTTTCTTAACCATTGTAACCCAGACAATTTCTTCAACAAGGTTATGCTGTTATTTTCTTGTTCAGGCAGCATTCCTTGCAGCCTTTCTCAAGACACATTTCACCTGACAATTTTCTGGATATTCTAGAATTCAAGGGAGATAATGAGGGTGCACTTCATATTGAAGGTTGGTCTTAATTATATGTTGCACAGCAGTTGATTGGCTTGGGCATGGGGTAAAAACAATTTGAAAAGGAAATATAATATATCATAAGTTGAACATGTAGGTAGTGATTGCTCAGTCACTCATGGATAAAGCACTCTGCACCAGATTGAATTGGAATTTACAGTACTCCTTTCTTAAAGTAGATTTAACAGCTTAAATGTTGTGTAAAATGTAGAATTTATAGCAGTCCCGAAATATGATATATTTTAAGTTGAACATGTAGGTAGTGATTGCGCAGTTTCTAAGCCACAGGCTCATGGATAAAGCACTCTGCACCAGATTGAATTGGAATATACAGTACTCAGTTCTTAGGGTAGATTTCACATTTTAAATGTTGTGTAAAATGTAGAATWTATGGCAGTCCTGCTGACAGTTTTCATATTTCTTTGACAGTTGATGAAAGTAGGGCACCAAATATAAGGGATGTATTAAAAAAGTATCACGAGGTAAGAAATTGAACAGATAGTATTAGACACTTCGCAGGGCAATGGGTGGGTGGAGCTGCATGCATGAGGTGTGGTGCATCTCCTGGTACTGTAGCTTATTAAGAGACAGATAGTATTTTGTTAAAGGTGAAGGTCAGGGTAGAGCAGCATTATTTAGAGATCAGTGACATGTCAGTCACAACTGACAAACCTGTGGCCCTGTTTGGTTATTCTCTCTAAATGAGATGGGACCACTATTTTAGATGGTCATCTGTACCGCTGAGAAGGTTGAACTACATGTATTTGAAGATTTTTTGAGTTTGCTCCAATATTTTAAGATTATGAGTCTTGGTCTGGACAAGGCTTGAAAAATACTGATTAAGAATTGAAAACCAGAACAATATAATCGAGACATTTTTATCTTCTTATGCATTTCAGGTCCAGGTTTTAGGGACATTATTATTGGTAGAGTTCAATACTTTGTCAGATTATCTGTTTTTACTACGAACTATGGCTGAAGCCTTGGGGAATCTTGGTTCACAAGTGATGTTTTATCTTGCTGCTGCTGTCTCAGATTTCTACATACCAGAAGAAAGCATGGTAAGAAAAATGCACATTAGCTCTCATCAAAGAGCACTCATCAAAGAACTATAGAAACAAAAACTTTTTTGCAAAAAAGTGTTATAAAGTAATTTTTATTTTGAAATTATTATAAAAGGCACTTATCTACTTATTAAAGGTATGCGGGTATTTTTCAAACACCAGTTTGTAAAGGCAGGCTATTTGTTTGACAAATACCGTATGATTAGCTTACATGAAAAAAGGGGGTTAAGTTGTATCAATCAAAGGRCAAGGAAGTGAAATTCTAGTTGGATGATGTGAACAGAAGTTTTTTCTCCTCACAATTTCTTTTCAGAACAGCAAACATGGGAGAGAGAAGATAACATCTAGACATCAGGGTACCTTGAAGGGAACCCAGTGTCACATTGCGCAGCGCCAGCCTGCCTTCTAGCAAAATCTCAAATRAATAAAATGAAATAGAAATACTAAATTTCACAAAACACACTGATTTTAACTCCTAAGAGATACGTTTAGCATACCCAATACTTTTATCCCAGTGTGCCCCCTACCCCTTTAGGCCCAATGTCGTAAGAGAATGGCAATAGATTTAGATTGAGGATATTATTGACTTAATAACTCATTTAAATATGTTTTCCAACTTTGCAGGCTGAGCACAAGATCCAATCAGATTGTGGTCCTCTTGAGCTAGTAATGCAACAAGTGCCAAAAATGTTGACACCTCTAGTAAAAGAGTGGGCTGACAATGCCTTTGTGGTTTCATTTAAGGTAAATCTTTATGCTGTAATCTATATATATATATATATATATATATTATGATTATTGTAACCAGTATCTACCACCATCTCTAGAAGTGAATTTATAAAGGATTTTGTACTCAAATTGCTTTTAATCGGTCGTGCCTCGTTTCTGGCATGTATTACTCCAGAATCTGCAACTCTAAGCTGATTTATTCCCAAATGGACTTATGGCTAATAAAATGTTGGGGAAATAATTTATATTTTTTATTCAATTTTGGTCTTTTAGTAAATGTTCTGCATCATAAAGAAAGTGATATGCTAAATACTTGATGACCTTTTGTCCACAGCTCGAAACAGATGTGAATATTATCAGCAAGAAAGCTAGGGAAGCTCTTAATAAATACAACCACCAAGTGAGTCGATCTCCCACACAACTCTTCAGTTAATCTACGTTATTGACTACAAGACTCGGAGGGAAAGCGATTTTCGTATGAGTGGGAAACCGAGAGGCATATTTGTAGCTGTTTCGTATCCTACCTTAGCTTTAACTACGCGTTGTGATTGGATAAATGACTGTCTGACAATGGGAAGCCATTTCAGTGTTACCGTGCACGTGCTGTAGAGATCAGTAAGCTTTAATACTTTTCGTTTCCCACGAATACAAAAACCACTCTAAACTTTTGCACAAGCTGTGAGATTGTGCTCTAGGCATCTTGTTGACAGATATATCGGTCGTAAGTCTCGATTACAAATTAAACAGTTACTTTCAGTTACATAATCTTGTATTACAAATTACTTGATAAAGTTCTAAGGTCTAAAGTTCTCGAATTCAAGGCCAATTTTCCCCACTTTTTTATAACAACCCAAAAATAATGTATTTAAGGAGGTTCCGTGGAGGGGGCTCGTCATTTTTTGGGGAGAAATATGGTAGAGTTACAGAAATATTCTTCTACCGTGGGGAATTTAAATTATATTTTAAAGAACACATAAACCATGCTCCTAAAGTCTTAATAAATGGCCCCTAAGCTTGAATAGTGCAAGCCACAATGATTCAATTACCTACTTTATACGCATGCGTAAATATGTTTCATTTTTCGTATAAATTTACCGCCATTACGCATGCGTGTCCTGTTCGCATTATATCTGTAAAACTCTAATGATAAAAAAAGTAAATTATACACCGTRAAAAGATGAAAAAAACTTGCTGACGTTTCGGACGCCAGTCCTTCGTCGGAATAAAAGAGGAAAAAACTCATATTTTACTGCCTGGATGAAATTGCTTTTGATTAAAACCGTTATATAACGAGGGTTTCCGGGGGTGATCTTGGTCGGATAGGGCAGGTCATCGTGATTTTACCGAATAACGTCCGCGAAAATTAACTCTATTTTAAAACATTCATTAATTAAATTGCATTGTGTTGATTATTTTTAAAGGTGGTGGTGTCTAATATATTACAAACGCGTAAAAAGACCGTAGTTATAGTGACGCCTGCACATGAGATGGCAGTGTGGATGTCTGATGAAGAACTCGAACAAGGAAAAGAGATTGAAGCTAAGATTGTGACGGAGCTTGTTAAGATGCACCATCGGTTTATCTCTGGCTCGGCTATACAAGGTACAAGCACTGGATCACATCTCTTATTATAAAGACACTATATGCACTCGTTCACATTTGAGATATACTCTTTAATGTCGAAGACTCGAGCCATTTAAGTTTATAATTCCTACCCATTTGTATACATATAAACAGAGATACATTTTGCATGCCTTTGGTGTTAAAAACTCAAATTGTTGGCGTGTAAATACAATCTGTTGCTCAATCTTACGATAAGAGTATCTGTTAACTTAAATTACACGCGCCAAGAAAACATTGTACCTTAGATATAATTCATGCCATAATCGAATTATTTTTGTGTCATCATGCAAAAGTTAGTTACATAAAATGAGGTTGAACACCATATAAATCGTTTAACAATCTGCTTTTAATTTAATGCTAATTCCGTCATATGCTTTCCACATTTTTTTACCAAAATGTTTCATTTTCCTTCTGCTTGCAACATTGAATGTTCATTCATTCACAAGGCATCGTTTTTTGTAGTGACAGCTCCGCTTAGCGGAAGGCGTTGAATTTTGCCTGAATACACATATAGGCAAAATGATATTATTTTTTATCTTGTGCTTTGGGCCTTTGGTTCATTGAGAAAGAAAGATTTTTCATTCACAAGGCATCGTTTTTTGTAGTGACAGCTCCGCTTAGCGAATGGCGTTGAATTTTGCCTGAATACATATATGCAAAATGATATTATTTTTTATCTTGTGCTTTGGGCCTTTGGTTCATTGAGAAAGAAAGATTTTTCATTCACAAGGCATCGTTTTTTGTAGGGATAGCTTTCCTAGCGAATGGTGTTAAATTTATCCTGAATATGCAAAATGATCTTAGTTTTTCTCTTGTGCTTTAGTCCATTGAGAAAAAAAAATCTTTTTCCGGTTTGTGATTTATGAGGGGAACGGGTCGTGGAATGACGCTTGTCAAAACAAAGTGTATTTTTTCTAGCTCAAAAGTAATAATGGCTCAGATTTCCAAGCTTCGGGGTTTCGTGCGCCCGCAATACTCTATCCCTAAAGTAATAACTAAAATTTTAAAATGTATTACCAGAAAGATTTTCTACAAAAAAAAACTGCAATAAAATCAAATTTAGAAACAGGAATTCGAGTAATTGTTAATCTAGTAAAGAGAATAATAGGAGAATTCTCGATAAAGTTCTCTAAAAGAACCCGATATTTGGAAGTTACGTAAGTATTTTTGGTTTACCAAAAGGCCTGCGAAACAATTATATGCAATTATATGCGAAATAATTATCTCACAATTGCTGATTAGCAAAAAAGGAAAAAGGAAACAAGATAAAGACGAGAAGAGCGAGAAAACAAAAAAACAAAAAAAAAAAAACCAAAACAAAAAACAAACAAACAAACAAAAACAAAACAAAACAAAACAAAAAACAAAAAAAAAATTGCGCTGTAGGTTACACACTGCAATGCTCCATGCAAGTTGTCTCGCAATGGCGTTGTTAGACAAGTTGTAGAGAAAGTTGCTCCATGTAATCGCACTATAAGATGTTTTAGTACAGTAGTTCTAGATTTTTTCCTTGATGCATTGATTCTAAGACATGAGAGATGAGGCGGTAAGCCGTGTGGGATGGGCTAGGAAATCATATAAGAACATGCATTATATGATTTCCGAGCCCATCCCACACGGCTTACCGCCTCATCTCATGTAATACTTTTTCGTGGGATTCTGCCAGCTCACACCGTGCTGACGAGGCCCAGGACAGGCCAAAACAGCTGTCCACGGCTTCTAATTGAGCTGGCTCATTTTTTACGCGACTTGAAGTTCCCGACAAAGCAACAGTAATTTGGGAGGTAGAACAATGAATTCGGGATCGGTGTATTATAAATAGTTGTACGGGTCACATTATCATAGAGAATGGTATACGGAAGGGGTCTCACTTAGTGTGTATGGATTTTCTTCTTGGTAGGGACACACGGACAATACATCCCTGGCCAACTGCAGGAAGGAGTTCACTTATCTCAGGTATGTTAATGATAACAATATCCTGACCTAACAAGATATTTAGTTATACCTTCATCAAAGGGTTGTATTACATTTGGCTACTTTCGTGCTAAAGCTTTACATTTTATCTATATTTTGAAACAACCTCTGGGCTGATCAAAGTCAGGGCATGGCTAACTCACAGATCGAACCCTGAAACAATTTTTTGGGCTGATCAAAGTCAGGGCATGGCTAACTCACAAATCGAACCCTGAAACAACCTCTGGGCTTTTCAAAGTCAGGGTCTGGATATCTCACAGATCAAACCCTTAAACAATCTCTGGGCTGATCAAAGTTAGGGCACGGCTAACTCAAGGCAGATTCCCGAAGTGAAAAATAGCTGGAATCTCATCTTCCAACGTTAGATAAATTGATCATGCGTAGTAGATAGCAATCAGAAGCTAGTGAACTTAGGACACAGCTCCCTAGGTTACTACATGGATTCATACACTCCCCTCAACCAAAACGTGCGTTACTTTTAGTTAGATCTACGCCAAAGACATTAAGAACTCCGGATGAAGACTTCAGCATCACTCTAGCGTTTTAATGCTAATCCTTCACTTTTGCAGGTTCAACAGTTTCAACAGTATGGAGTACAGCCAAGTCAACCCCCCCTGACACCACAAGATAGCTGTTCCCCTGGATATGGAGGATTTAGCCCCAACGCCAACACCACAGTGACGCATATACGATTACGAAAGAATGAAGAAGGTAACTCACCCCCTTCAGTTTCACCTATCTCCGAGGAAAGCATACCTCCTACCCCTACCACGCCCACCTCTGGAGGTAAGGGTATTTCTAGGTTTGGGATATTATCAGATCTCTCACTTACAGCCGAGATGAAGGAGTTTATCGAATCGTTCCGCACTAGAAGGATCGCTTTGGGTTATACGCAAGAAGACGTCGGGTTCGAGTTGTCTCGAACAAACGGTCCGTCTTACAGTCAGTCTTTTATTTCACGTTTCGAGTCGAAAAACCTTGGGCTCAAAGCTGCGGAGAAAATGAAACCCGTCATGCAGACGTGGCTCGAACAGAAGGAACTAGAGTGCTCCAAGGGTTTGCGAGTCTGCAAAAAGCGCAAGCGGAGAACGTCTTTCTCAAACGAAGTCTTAAGAGTCCTGATATCGCACTTTGAACAAAATCCCAAACCAAATTCAACTGAAATAACGCAGATCGCGAAGGAAGTGAATCTGGAACCTGTCACGGTGCGGGTCTGGTTCTGTAACCGCAAACAAATGCTTAAACGAATGGCTACGGGAAAGACGAGGGTTAACAATTCATTGAAGGCAGAATTGGAAGCCAAATCTAAAGTTGAATTCAGCCCAACTAAAGAGGGTAAACTGGATTTCACTAACATGCCTGTTGGCCAGTTCTCGTTCACTGAGGATAGAGTCAAACCCCTTGTATGTGTGGGATCAGAAGGAAGTCCCGTCAAAAAGGTGTCACGTACTCCCACTTCTTGCGTTACCTATGCTCAAGTTCAAGACGATACAATTGTTCACTCAACTGCCTTGACAGGGGCGCCTGGGGCCTACAGCGTGTCAGAGCCTGTGAACCAAGTTAACCAGTTTCCATTCCCAGAAGTCGAAAAGCCAATGGGAATGAACGTCGGCAATGCTATGAAAACAACTCCACAAACACCGACCTCCTACGCACAAGAAGCAGCTATCAACTCAAGTGCTGGTACTGGGAACCATGTGGCGTACGCAACCGAGTCAATGTCAGAGCCTGGTACCCATGTCGAACACGCTGCGGTTGTCAGTTTAAATTTTGATTCTCCTGTTGTACATAAGGTACAGCAAGGACCTTTCTCTCGACCAATGGGTGATGATAACACTTTACATGACTACCATACTGAAGTACGCATGCCTGAACATTCCTGAGACTGTATTGCTTGCATACCATGGGAATATTATAATATAATATGACATAACCGTCAGAGATTTTTGTGAAGAATCTCCAATGAAAACATGAAGATTTTCAGGCAATTTTCTTAACCCATTCCAAATGAAAATTTGCGAAAATAATGCTTCAATTTTATTTTGTTATACAAATGATATCCAACATTGCTATGCTTACAGATGCATCATTCTTTAAGCTGTCAATTAAATTTACTCATAAATTTTAATCTTCTAAATTGGGTGTGCGTAGGCTGTTTACGTGAAGGTAGTATATTGACTAATCCAACTTGGCTAATTCTGCGGTTCTCTTGGGAAAGAAAGCTTGCCTAATGCACCTAGTTCATCGAACCTTCATGTAAACAGCTTGTGAATAATATAATAATAGTTTATCTTTGGCTTTAAGTGCGTAAGCCAAGGTTTTAAACGAAACAATAATTTTTAGTGTTAACTTTTGATGTGGCACACAAGTGTGTGTTTAGATTAGAATGTTAGACTAGCAGGTGTACGTTCTCTTTTGTTGCCAATCCTTGCTTGTGTTAATTTTGACTTTTAATAATGACAGCCCAAGTAGAAGTGAAGTGCAGATTTCGTATGAATGCATGATTCCCACAGACGTATTAACCAATAAGGAATAAGAACCCAGTGGTTGCTAAGTAACCATTGGTTGCTAAGTAACCAGTAGTTGCCAAGTAACCAGTAGTTGCTAAGTAACAAGTAGTTGCTAAGTAACCAGTAGTTGCTAAGTAACGTATAGTTGCTAAGTAACCGGTAGTTGCTAAGTAACCAGTAGTCGCTAAGTAACCAATAGTGTTTGATTGGCTTAACAATACATCAGTGCCATATCAAGCCATGCCATTAGGCCTCATGAGTTCGATAAAATTAATGCATCATGATCAAGCTTGGGTAAAAACAACACTATAAGATATAGCGAACAAAAGATGTTTTCTACCAAAGCTAGGCTTCAATGTACCATCTTCTTTAGAGGCTGAAGTCATTAAACCCGTGAATAGATATTAGACTAATACACTTTAGTAGACCATTAGTAGACCATTGTTTTCTTTTGTGTCTGTTTCACTATTACACGTTGACTAGTAATTTTTATTTCACGGGTTAAATGTCCTCACTCTACTCAGAAAAAGGTCTGTACTATTGTCCTTGTCATACAAAATGTATTCTTTGCGCAAACGTGGACACTCAGCACAACAAAAGGAGCGTATTTAGATGACATTCATTTAGTTTACAGGTCTAGTCTGGGTGTACTTTTACGAAGGGTAAATTCTATTTAGTATTATGCTTTTTAATTCTACCTATTATCGCTTACTTCTGTAAATGTCTTTTTACTGTAGCACGATATATATATATATATGTATATATATATATATATATATATATATATATTATGACTTGGTATTTAAATAGGTGGTGCTGGACACTCCTTATTCGCTAGACTGCGGTACGTAGTAATAGAGATCCTCGTCAGTCAAGGGAAAGATATATACATATATAATAATACAATATACGACAAGCAGAGCTCTTATGCATTATGTATGCATGTGTATGTATAAGTATGCTTCAAGGAATGCATGGGCATTGGTTCGGGATTGTGTACTTGTGCAGGATTGCACACTTGTGCAGGATTGTGTGCTTGTCGGGGATTGCGCACTTGTCCAGGATTGCGCACTTGTCCAAGATTGCACACTTGTGCAGGATTGTGTACTTGTGCAGGATTGTGTACCTGTCGGGGATTGCACACTTGTCCAATTGTGCAATTTGTGCAGGATTGTACACTTGTCCTGGATTGCGGGATTGTACACTTGTCCAGGATTACGCACTATTTCAGGATCGTGCACATGTCCAAGTTACAAATGGAAAAATTTTGATCATTTTGTATTCTAGAGATGTCGCTTATGAAAAGTATCACTAGTACCATTATCGTTGAAGTGTCAAAAACAAAAGCCTGAATTAAATTTTTTTGGGAATTATATTACAGGATTAAAATCTTTATATCAGTCTAAAATCTCCCTCGGGATATTATTTCATTAATTGCAGTTCTTTGATTGACGGTCGTTACAATGCTAGTTGGTGAACGAGAAATCAAACTTCGCTGGTCGCACTTCAATGATAATGGTAGTAATACATATTGTAGAAACGATCGTGGATTACGAATTTTGATTATTCAGGCCAGAATGAACATGAATATATGAGCTGTGGTTTTAAAATGTAATAAAAGCTAGTAGTGTGTCGGGTAGAATTAAAAGTACTTCTCGTTGAACATGTATAAGTATGTCAAAGGAAGTTGTGTATTCTACTTTCACATCCCCATAATGCCTTACGTCGTTGGGGGGTAACCAATCAAAAAACTGTCCCAATTCGAAAGGTTTCTTAATTAAATTTATACTATACATGCTTTTATCTGTACAATACTGATTATCAGTTTATTCCAAGTTTTTTTTGCGTGTACAGATCATCAAGAGTTTTGGTCTTATAGAAAATGTATTGACTTACGAAAAAATGTTTAAAATTTACGTTAAACGTCTTCAAGCTTCTATCTTTTTCTGTTTTTTATCTCTTCATTTTATTTTTGGATACCAAACAAGGTATTGTCAACATTGTCTAATCAGCCTTCAGCAAAATAAGTGGGTTTTTACCCTCTGGTTACCCCCAAAGACGCAAAGTATTATGGGGATGTGAAAGTAGAGAATATGAAGAAAGTTGTGTAGTGATGTGTTCCTCCAGTCGAGAACATAAAAGGTTCTGACTTATTATTTTTGATCGGCGGCAGCGAAAAAAGCAAATTTCAGCGTGTAGCTCGCAATTTCCGAGTTCGCAGAATATCGAAAACCGCAGCAAATGAAATCGCAATCACCATACACTTTTTCACAGTACAAAGACTTATGGCGGCTTCCTGGTGCATGGATTGTTGGGAAAAATTTGCAAACGAGATCAAAAAGCTTTGCCACCTCGCGTACCAAATTCAAGCCCACAATCCTATGCACCACGGTGTCGTTACCAGTCTTTCCACGGATATATGGAGCCTGGCCTGAGAATTTATTACTTATCTTTCGGAAATAAGAAATTTAATGATTTTAATCACCCTGCATACGGGTGCGACCACGAAAACTTTATTTCGTCGAGGCAGAAAATCGTACGTTCTAGCGCGTGTTCGGGGAGCGCTGTAATGCGCATTCGTCCAGCAAGGTCGCTATGGCCCTCCGTATTAAGTGCAATGCATCGTAGAGTGGTGTTTCCGTATGAGTGGTAAACTACACAGCTAATTTGTAGCCGCACATACCGTATCTTTACCATATCCATCCATGATTAAGCGTTGTATTGTGGTTGGATGAATTACTCTAAGACATTGTGGGAAGCCATTTCCATGTTACGGCCTGTCGTACTGTGTATGTGCTGTAACTAATACCGTATGTTTCCCACTCATACGAGACTAAACCGCAAATAGTAAATGTAAAAGCTTGGAGCTGAAATGCTGGTCACTCTTGCGATTAAATGATATGACAGCGATATGCATAAGTAGATGATGAATTATCTTCTTGCATTCTTGATTTGTCTTGCCTTTAATCGTACGTCTGCCGCGGGGAATGGTATAAAAATTTCATACTGTCAAGAGTCGGGGGAAAAACTGGGAGGGGAGGGGAGGGGGGACGAATACATGCACCTTGAAGTCAAATTCTATCCAAGTGAAGGAAGAGACGGCAACTAATTCAAGGCTACCCTTTCTTTTGTTGCAGTTGAAAACTTTTTTAATGTTTTAAGTATCAATTATTTTCGTTAATTATATAAACACAACTACAAGCTTAATTTTTTTGTGGTATTTCGGTTAGTTGCAATTTTGGCTTTACCGGCTTCGCATTACCTATTTACACCTTTTGCCGTTCATTAACAGAAAATGTACATTCATTTGTGCCAATAGTTGTATCAATAACGTGTAATGTACTTTCATCAACACCACAAGTAACAT
>NW_022260610.1:38539-73648 GCF_009602425.1 Actinia tenebrosa | reverse complement strand
GATCACATTTAGCGATAGTGATGGTTGCCACATTTCTCTGGAACCCTTCCATTAGCAACTGCTTTCTGTAGAGACCTAGAGCAATCCCTTGTCGTCTTGCCTCAGCCCAATACAGTTCGTATGTTGTTGGATCTCTGGACGGCTGATGTCGGCTTTGATTGCTGCTTTAAGTGAGCTAATTGCTATTCTCCTACGCAGCCGCTATTATGGAGGCAGTTTCCTGAGTTTTTTATATGTTTTAAAGTGATAAAAAAATCGCTAATGATTGTTTTATTTCTCTTATTGTTCATTCGAATCATGCAAATGTTTGTGGAAGGGAAGGGTTCCAGAGAAATGTGGCAACCATCACTATCGCTAAATGTGATCAGTGGTTCAGATATATGCAAACGTATTTGCCACGATGTATAAATGGCGAAGAAATTGAAGGCTAAAATAGTTTTTTAAAAATCGCTAATGATTGTTTTATTTCTCTTATTGTTCATTCGAATCATGCAAATGTTTGTCGAACCACGCTATAGAATATAACGTTGGCCCTCATGATTGTCCAAACGCGTTATAGATTGTCAATGATTATGCTAATAGCACTAATGAATTTTCACTTTTGGGTAAATGATTGTCTGTCAATTGGTGTTATTGAAGTTGAATTTCGCGCACAAGAAAATACATTCCGCGCATATGAATGTACGAACGCGCTATTGATTGTCCATTGATGTCCATGAATGTACACGCATATTCAATTATCGTTATTGAAAGTTGATTCGCGCTAATGATGTTACTTGTGGTGTTGATGAAAGTACATTACACGTTATTGATACAACTATTGGCACAAATGAATGTACATTTTCTGTTAATGAACAGCAAAAGGTGTAATGTGACTTACATTTTATATTTCGTAGTCTATTCTACAAGCCTGACTAAAAGATCCGCGAACCTCCTGATAGCTGTCCATTTTTAGACGTGAATACGTACAAATACAGGAATATATCAGAGGTGGCGTTACTTCAGTTCACATTTTACCTTTATTTTTGCAGCAATCTTAGGAATTCTGGTGTTAGAAATTTTGGCTTTAATTATGTCACACTCCAGCATGAATTCCGGTTTGGCCATTTTCCTCTTTCTGCATATCTTGCGTCACAGCTAAGCCTCGTGAGCTTTCATGCTTCTCCATGCTTATTTTGAACGAACAATACGATTCAATACGACTCTGCTATTAACCCTTTCTCTTGGCGTAAATTTTTTCTCTCTTGTCTGTCAGTACGTAAAATAAAAACACAAAATACGTAAAGAATTTGAAGGTCTTCCTCTTTTCTTCAGCTAAAGGAGCCTCGTCTGTTTGCCGTTTATTGATTCCCTTTTTACGATCCTTGTCAATCCAGCGAGCAGCTCCACCACCGACATCCAATCCATATTGATGAACCATCGTCGTATTTATAGTGGTCTGTTTTCTACAATTCGTCGAACAGATAAATTAAAGCACTACTCCGGAATGTTGTCTTTTGGTGCTGAAGCCTTAACCAAAGATCAAAAACCACATTCAACCATACTTTACCTGAAAAATGCCTCGTAAATGGTTTGCAAAGTTGAGCGTTTTAGAAGGCTAATAATATACCGTATTACATCAAGTGAAGTACTTATTTTAGCAAGCAGGTACCAGAAAAACTCGGCACCACCAAAATCCTTCGTCAATGACAGCAGTTTTTATTATGAACTCTGATACGTTTATTATGGTAATCATATACTTTTGAGGACACCGAAAAAAAATTGAATTAAAATTAAAACCAATTGAAATATACGATAAAGTCCTCTATCTTTCAATTAACCTCGGCTTTTTCTAACATTTATTTGTTTATTAATCTATCAGAAACAGTTATTCAGAGTTGATATTTTGAGTAAACCCGGCTAGAAAGAGTACATTATAGTCGGGCTATTTTTGAGAAGATCGGCGAGAGGGTGTAATGAAACCGAAAATACACTGAAACCACTAATACACGGTTCGAAACAACAGGAAGAGGTCTGGTAGTATTTTTGATCAAAAACGACTTATTTCATTGTGGGAATGAATTTCCTGACCGCTTAACCCATTATCGTTAATTTACAAAATGGTAGTCGCTTAAGATGAAAATGAAATGTTTTACAAATTAGAAGAAACCTTTTTGTAGGAAACCGCAAAAATGAGGAATTCTGTTCGAAAGTATGAGGGCAGGAAATGAAAGTACTTTGTAGTTCTATTTTTTTATTAACGATACTACGTATTGTTGTAATGCAAAGATTCTTTTAGTATATTTTATGTACAATGGACCAAATCCCTCGGGCGTAATATTTTGCCCATTTCAGACAAGAGAAAATGATTACGAATAAGATTGATTGAGAATAATGCCCCGTCCACACTATGCCGGATAAATTTGAATCCGCAACTTTCACACCGAAACCGAAAAAAAAGTTTTCCGTCCACACATGACTGAAAACGGATAAAATGTTTCGCGTCCACACTAGTCCGATCAGAGGCGGCAAAAACGCTTCATTGCACATCATCTGAGCATGTGCATCGAAGCTGAAATTGAGCCCACGGTAAATTTTTAGCCTTCCCGCCAAGTTCCCATGACAATCATGACGTCATCGTATTCGAAAAGTTCCTGATACGAAATGTTCTCCGTCCACACTAATACGGCTAGCCGGCGTTTTAAAATTGTTCCACTCTGGAGACCGTATTCGAAAAAAATCGTTTTCGGTGAAGAATTGTTCCGGATTCGCCCGGACTAGTGTGGACGGCAGGCCTAACCGAATAAATAAAAATTCGGATTCAAATTTATCCGGCATAGTGTGGACGGGGCCTAAGATTCTTCGTTTGAGTTGTATCCATATTCATGTGTCTTCTCATGCGCAAACGTTAAACAAAGAAACAATATACTAGGGAATGACACGTGGTCTGATATGGGAAAATAATGAATTAGGTCTATAGAATAAAGCTCCGATACACTTTTCTTTATTCTCGAAACTACTCTTGTATGACCGGGAAAAGTTGCAATAGTGCAACTCTCATATGGCTTTCTTCTTCCGTCAATATGATTGGATAGTTTGAGATTTCTTGCATTGTGATTGCTTCAGGGTGAACGCTATAAAAAGTCATGACATATTTTTATCCCAAAAGAGACACGCCTTATCGGGAAATGTTAAGAGGGAACTTCTTGTAGTTCCAATGACTTTTTTTAAAGTCTGACACTTATTAATTTATTTAGAAAACTAATTTTTGGATATTTTTTATAAGACTTTTTTCGCTCTCCAGTCGAAGAACTCTTCGAAGTCCTCGCTATCGCTACTCGTACTATCGTCTTGTTTGTTCTCTTCTTTTGCTATCTCTTCTATTTTCTCTTTGATGATGGACTGTTTATCTCTTAGTTGGTTAGCCTTGAGGAAATATTCCCTGTAATCAAGGACAATGAAACCAAGTTTTAATTAATCTCCTAAGCAAACTTTTAGAATTTTGAGAAGCTTGATTTAACATATGAAGAGAGGATTTCGCTTACAGTGCGACCACACCAACCACTAGACAAATTCTTATAAAAATTAGCCCATCCCAGTCGAGTATTTTAAAAACATATATTTAGCTTTATACATGGATGTATAAAATTAGTGGACAAAAAACAGTTTAAACTCCAGAATTATTCACTATCCTGTTATATTCAGCGTTAAAAACGTGATATTGTCATGTGCTCAAGTGAAAGATGTCAAACGATTGTCAACCTTTTCAGTATGGGGTGTTCTGCCTCTAACATTACCTCACGATGGGTGACAAAAAGGTTCTCATAGTGTGTATACTGAATGCTGTAAATAAGTTCTGCTTTGATCACTGACATTTCTTTTATCTACTAACCTCTGTTCATTCAGTTCATACAATTGCCGATCAATTCGAGCGACCTCATCATCTTCTTCAACCAAAGCCTCAGATACCTATATTAAACAAATGTAAAAACGATATACTGCCATTTTTTTCTAAGCATGATTTAGTAAATATCAACTTGGGTATTCTACAGTGTTTTTCCAATGAATTCCATTCACTAGTTTTTCACTATTTTTAAAATAAAGAAATACACAAATAAAAAATTTAATAGTGGCATTTCCACAGTGGCTCTTCATCCACTGAAATTCCAATTGGAATTTAGAATTTGATTTTTGTGGAGGGAGGAAAGCCAGGGAACCCGGAAAACCCTCAAAGCACAGGAAAATGGCAATATAGCTTGCTATCCTTCTACCAGGGAGGAAGGGGGGCTGCTGGGGTAAAAGTATTAGGTATACTTGTCAGAGATTTTCAAAAATACTCTTAAAAGGTACTGGAATTCCTTTGAAAARGGTGTGTTTGGACGATTTTTTACCCCTAAGAGATACCCTAAAAGATACCAAGATATGCAAAAATTCTAAATTTCAATTTTAAAACCCTAAAAGATACCAACTTGCTGATTTTTACTCCTAAGAGATACCAATGACCATACCTGATACTTTTACCACTGAGTCACCCCAGGGGGCCTTCTACACAGGGAACTATTGTATTATGAAAAATGCCCTTTAAATTAAAGACCTGTTTTTGACTCGCATGCTATTCCCAGCAATAAAAACAAGTAACAACTCTACCTGGTTTGCCATTTGAATTTCTTTTTGGAATTTTTCCCACTCTAATTCAACTGGATCTTTGTATTCTACTTTTCTGGCCTGTGTTAAAATAAATAAATAAATAAATAAATAAAACTAAAACTAAAATTAAAATAACAATGTTATTTATTACTATTTAGTAGTTTTCCTTATCCACATCTTTGTTTAACAGCAGATCCTCATAAGCCCTAAGGCTGCCGATATATGTAGTTATATTTTCATATTTCATTATAGCTATAAATAAAATAATAAAGTATTGATTGGATATTGATTGATGAAATGTATTGTGCAAAGTCAACAGTCAACCAAAAGCAAAATTTTTAACGATTTTGCAAAAATATAAATGTAAGAGTACAAAAATATCTCATTAAAAAATGGTTTTTGTACCTTTGCATCTAATTTAGGATCATCAAAAAATCCTTCCGGTATATCCTCTGAAGGTTTCCTGTAAAACAGTAAAGAACGTTGACTCAAATGACAAATTAACATAAACAAACAAAATTGATAGCCACGGGGCTTTCAGAATAAGCTTGATTCCACCGGGGCATTTGCTTTGAAGTTAGCCACTGGCTACTTTTTCTTTTCTATAAGATGCCTTCTGTTCTTTGTATCGGGTCACAGGCAGCTACTTCAGACTTATAACTACCTACTCCAAAACATTCTGAATTCGAAAGCCCTCAGTCTGTGCTGTTGTTGGCGTGAGCATAAGAAATAGTAGTTACCTAGGTTTTTCCTCTGAATTTGTTTTGTCCTTTTCCTCTTTTTTGTCAAAGAAATCTAAAAATGGCAACATTGAAAAAGATATTTTAAAAGATATATTTAGCTTWAAAATATCCATATCCATATATTAATGTACACCTTGGCTTTCCTAAATTTGCTTGAGTGACCATGAAACAGTGGTTCCAAGTCTAGGCTGGACTTGACATGTTCAATGCATTTATTGTATTTTATCAAGTCCAAACTTACTCCAAGCCATTGTTTTGTGGTCACTCAAGTGTTGTGGGTTTAAATCCATGAATTAAGATCGAATTAAATTTCTTCATTTTCCCCCAAAGGCAATGTCCATTGTAAGACATTCCTAAAGTAAGACTTTGTCATTCAGAACCTGCTTTTTGATTTCCTCATATTAAAGCACTACTTTTGYTTGGTTAGGTTTTCTTTGAATTATTATTTGAAAGACCCATCTATAGTCATACTTTTTATCCTATGTATTTTTTTAAACCACTCATGAAATTCGTTGCAAATGGAGAAGAATGTCTTCATTCCCACTGTAGCTCTCCAATTTATCTTTCATTATCTGTATTATTATATTTGTTGAAAATATATATAAATAAACACCTGCTGGTAAACCTGAACTTGATACTGCTTGCTGTTTATCTTGTGCATTATCATCATCATCATCTTCATCATCACTATCATCTGACGGTAAGTTTGTTAATGACCCTGCCACTTGTTTTGATGGGTTGTCAAAAAAGTCTGATGGTAAACTGAAATACAGGGCACAATAAATCTCTTTAACAACAGAGCAATATTTCTTTGTTTAATCTTTGTGCATGAAAAGATATGTGAATATGGATATGACTCAAACAAAGAATCTTATTCCCAAGGGTATTGATGTGGTTTGAAATGAGAAAATCTTGTGCCCAAGCTTAAGAATTATTGATATATTTTGTATAAAAGAAAATCACACAATGACAACAGAGCATAAAGTACCTTGATGACTGTTCTGTAGATGCTGTATATTTTATATTCAAAAGAAAACAATGTTACATTTAGTAAAAACAATACTCCATTTTACAGTTCGATTCAGTGACCACGAATAATAGTTCATAGCCGAGGTTGGAGTTACCTTGCATGATAAACATTGTAGTTTTTCTATGTGCGGAAACTCCAGCCTCGGCTAGGAAATATTATTCGTGGTCACTGAACAAAACTGTAAAATGGAGTATTACTGTATGATAAACAATGTAAATTTCAAACGAATTCCTTATTATTGGTGGTGTGTATGATTTCCTTCCCATGAAAAAAAACCCAAGACAATAAACATGGCTACCATGTTGCTTGACATGACAAAAGACACCAAGATCAAATCTTTCGTCAAAGCCAACCAAAAMTATGGCAGTTATGATGTCACATGCACCCCATGAATATGGGTGGACATTGCACATAGCTGTGGCTGGATATCTAGTTCTTTTTTCAAGATTTTTTATTTTTTTCCAAACCTTTTATTTTCTTTTTTGGAATTCCATTTTCTTCATCTCCTTGCTGGAGAAAAAAATTAACAGAAAAAAATTTTTAGAAAATATTATGTTCTTGTTGTTATCATTACCAATGAAATCTTACTTACTTGGTTAGTTTTTCTTTTTTCTAATGTTGGTGGTTYAGCTGGTTTGAGAAAAGTAGGGCTTTTCTGAAAAAAAGAGTCCCTAATTCAAYGGTATTGCTATTTTACAAATAAAACATCTTTTKCTGTGCTCCGTTCAGTAATAAAGCAGGCAGGAAGTGACGTAAGCATGAAGAAGGCAAGTGCTTCTYACACTTCTTGAGTGCTTACRCAATTCCTAAGTGCTTTATTACTGAACGGAACATGGAAAAAGACGTTTCATTTGTTTTATTATGTAGTTACTTTTTTTTTTTTGGTATTGAATTTATTTATGCAAAAAGAAAGATGGTYACAAGATCTAGCAACACTTTGCRCACGCAGATGACATCAGCACTGTGTTCTGTTCACTAATAAAGCATAGTTTTTGACCAACTAAAGAGTACAATTGTCCCCTTCATGGTTCCCTGTGTCTTCTGGAAAGGTAGCCGGGCCTTTGCATCGAAGCGAGACAAACGGTGAGCTTGCAACGATAGAGACCTGTGAATAATTGTCCAAGGTGTTAAAAAARGTCTCTATCATTTGCAAGCTCAATGCTTGTCTTGCTTCAATGGAAASGTACGGCTACCTTTCAAGATGGCGCAGGGAACTGTGAAAGGGACAATTGTACTTGCATACCTGGTTTCCTTGTTGCTGGTCGCTTTTCTTAACTTGTTGTGTTACTCTAGTATTCTTTTTGTTCTTTAGTTCTGCAAAGTTCTGTAATAATAATTTTTTTAAATAATTTAAGATTTTGAACTCCCATCTTACAGTAYCTGTAATTTTCCAATCCATTCCACTCTTAACTAATGGAATATTCCATTCGTATTACCAGTACAATCTATTCTATCCCATTCTACTCTATTATATACCATTCTATTGTATTTTATTCCATTCTTTTGTATTCCATCCATTCAATCCTATGCCATTCCACTTATTCTATTCTATTCCATCCTGTTGTATTCCATTCCATACAATCCTATTCCTTCCGATTTATTCCCACTCTACTCCACTCCAATTCTATTCCATTCCATCCTGTTCTTTTCTATTTCATCCTATCTAGAACATGTAAGTGCAGTGTACCCACAGTTAGCCATACCTATTTATGCAAGTGCAATGTGAGTGTTACAACCATAAACAGTTATATGGTACCCAATGTCTACAGTAAGCCATACCTCTTTATGTTTTTTACTCTGCACATGTGCATTCCACAGGAGGTCACTCTTGACAGGAGCATTACATAAAACACAAAACAATTGACCTAAACTATTATATCTATCAAGCATTAAGGAAAAATGTAAGCCTATGCCTCTCAGGAGCATTTCCTTGTCAAACCAACTTGAACTACAAGAACAAACTACAAAAACAGCAGCTCTTCTGAGAAAGCAAAGTGCTAGCTTGCAATGGTTTACGAAGAATCGAAAATAAAGTAAGCAGTAAGCAAATAATCTATAGACTCTCCAAAAAAGTCTCATGCCTCTTTATGTTCCGAAACTTTGCCACAAGATTTTGTCCTTTTCTCCAAAGAAAAAAAAAATTCGAAAAACAATTTACAATCACCTAATTTGGTTTTTTAAAAGGATATTTTGCTAATGGTGATTCGATTTTCTTTTTGTTTTTCTGCGATTCTCGCTCTTCTTTCAGACGACGAAAATCTACCTTCTTGGTCGCCATCTTGAAATTTGATTAGTTACCAGTCTCGGCGCAATGTTTGTTTTTGCGGAGACTCCGCGGAGAGCATAGCGCGGGAAAATTAACAATAAAAAAAATAAATAAATAACGTATCAGCAGATTAAAAAAAAAATTTCCCCTAATTTTCTAAGGTAATTATRAATATCAAAGGCTATAAGAATAATAAACATAAGTTTTCTTTTCGCTAAATAAACAAAAATTTACTCAAACGTTTTWAAAAATTCTTGGTTGGGCTTTCTGTGTGTTTTTACTTGGATTTATCGGATGGGCGGGAAAATTTACGCGCAAAATAAGAATATTTGCGTCATATATTTTTTCTAGCCTGAAAAAGTATTACCAGGCCAAAATTTGAAACTTTGATYCACCTTTAGAATTTCTTTAGGTAAAAAACTTCGAAACTATTTTATGAGACTTGTTTGGGATTCCTGTGTGCTTCCTGTTGGCTCRTAAGCAAACAAATTAAACATGAACGATGAAGAAGATGATGAGGAGAAAGAATTCCTCAAAACTTACGCTCACAGCTATGGCTACGACGGAGCAATAGATGGAATGAGGAAAAGAGAGTTTGCACGTCTTGAAAGTATGGAAATGTTGTTTGGTTTTCTTAATCTTTTAGTCCAAAAACAGAAAATATTTACAAATATGCAGGATCCTTTGCTTATGTAATAAATTGTTCAATGAAACTTATTTGTATTAGGTAAGTTATAAGAGTCTTTAAAACGTACGACTTAGTATGTTTTTTTATTTCAGACGAAGTCTATCTTGATCATGTCGGTGCAACCCAATATCCACAAACTCTTCTGGATAAATACTACCAAGATCTTTCTTCTAACGTGTATGGGAACCCTCATAGCAAGAATCCTAGCAGTCAGTCGACCACAGAAGCTATTAATGAAATAAGAAATAAGATATTAAGGCACTTTAATACAAACAGTGATGAATATTCTGTAGTATTCACTGCTGGAGCTACTGCTTCTCTCAAGATCGTAGCAGAATGTTTTCACTGGAACAATGGAAATTCAGAGAAGCTTTCGAATTCTTCAAGTTTGTGTTTCTTACAAAATTGTCACACATCAGTGATTGGGATCAGAGAAGTTGCTTTAAGTAGTGGTGCAAAAGTGGTTTGCATTAAGGATGAAGATCTCCTTCAATCACAAAAAGGACAACCAAATAGTCCATTCAAAAAYACTTATGCAAATTTAATTCAAAATTTTGATACTTCAACTTCTCAATGTTTTGTGGATGGAACTGAARAAACAATGGAATGTTGTTGCCCCAACCTTTTTGTTTTCCCAGCAATGTGTAATTTCTCAGGTAGGAAATATCCTTTAAAATGGATAGCGTCTCTTCAGAATGGTACACTTGATACCAAAGTTCAACAGTTGATAGGCTGTCGTGATAAGTGGTATGTAATGCTGGATGCTGCTTCCTTTGTGAGTACGTCTCACCTAGACTTAAAGAGATATAAGCCAGACTTTATTTCTGTGTCATTCTATAAGGTATTTGGTTTCCCAACTGGTCTTGGGGCCTTGCTGGTGAGGAACAAGAGTGCCGATGTGTTGAAGAGGAAGTATTATGGTGGTGGAACTGTCCTGGCAACCATAAGCAGTGAGAGGTTTCATGTTTTGAAGCCAACTATATCTGACAGGTACCTGGTACAAAATGATATATCTATAAAAAATGAAAAAAATAACTGAAGGAGGGAAGTTTGTCTGTTTTCAAAGCAAGGACTGGGACTGAGGTTTGAAGAAATGAACCAATAAAAAATAATTAAAAGAATGAATAAAAGAAGATGATGATGGTTGTGGTGGTGGTGATGATGGTGATTGATGATGGTTGTGGTGGTGGTGATGATGGTTGTGGTGGTGGTGATACTTGCGTTGGTGATGAATATTGTGGGTGTGATGGTGATGAGGATGTGATAACTACAGTATGATGATGGTGATGATGATAATCTATGTAGATCAAATGTGTTTACCACTGCTGGGTGGATGGCATAATATACCTCACAGGATGCAAGTGATAAAGATAGATCAAATTAGAATTTTTAAAAGCTGATTTTTGTTGAGGAAGGAAAAACTGGAGAACATGAAGGAAAAAATCCTTGAAGCTGCACAGGAGAGAATTACCAACAAACAACTCATCTCACATACGACACTGAGCCTGCCAGGGGCCAAACCCAGGTCGCATTAGCAGCGCAAGGCATATGCTTCCCATAATGATGATGATAATATGATATTTTTTTTCTATTTACCAGATTTGAAGATGGAACAGTTGCATTCCTGGACATTATAGCTTTAGGACATGCTTTTGATTGCTTGTATCAGCTGACAGGAAGTATGCAGGCTATTTGTGAACATACTTTCACCCTTGCACAATTTGTCTACAAGAAGATGGAGGCCATGACACATGGGAATGGAAAAAAAGTGTGCAAGCTATATTGTGGTACTGACTTCARTGATCAAGATACACAAGGGCCTGTAATCAATTTTAATCTGTTAAGATCCAATGGAAGTATGATAGGATATGGAGAGGTAAGTTTACTGGAGTGTGGTAATTTAAGTTGCAACAAGACCTCAAGACCAGTGTTTGTGGTTATAGATTTTTTGATGACAGGATAGTCGCATTGTTATCATTGATATCAGGTGTCAGTAAGGTTTTTGATTATGCTGTCAGCAGAGTGTCTGGTATAAAGTTGTTGATATTATGTCATTGAAAGTTATCCATCACTGTAGCTAGGGTGTCAGGGGTACGTTGYTGATCGTAGGGTGATAGTAGGTTATTGGTAATAGAATGTAGGTGTGGTTCCAAGTGTTTTAGAGCAATAGTCATTTTGATCCAGGTCGATTCCAAGCACATTTTAAAAAGATCATTTTTATCCAAGWCAGCTAGATCCACTATCTATACCTATTTGATGCACTTATAAATGGCTTCRGTACAATTTTATTACTTTATTATTAGATGTGATTGATACACTCATTGGAACTTTACTCACTTTTAGCTTTTATTATACYTTATTTTACTATTTTTTTGTAACAAGCAGGCATAGGAAGACAGATAATAAGATATGGCACCCCTTGTATTTCCAACTCTAGTCAAAATAACTAGAAACTTCTCTGTGGTTTTAGGTCGACAAGTTTGCATGTCTGTTCAACATCCACCTGAGAACAGGCTCCTTCTGCAATACTGGTGCAAGCCAACAGCACTTAGGATTATCTAATGCACAACTCAAGAATAATTATGCAGCTGGTCATGTGTGTGGAGACAATGTGGACCTCATTGATGGATTTCCAACTGGTTCGGTCAGAATTTCTTTTGGATATATGTCAACATTTTCCGATGCACAGAGATTTCTCAAGTTTGTCAGAGATTGTTTCGTTGAGAAGGAAGCTGCAATTCCTTCTAGTTGTCAGGATATTATAAATTTATCTGAACCAAACACTTTTAATAAATCACCCAAAAAGGAAAAAAAGGAAACACTTTCATTAGAAGGAGGTGGCACTGTTGTTGAAAATAGGACTGAAGTACGCAACAAAAAGCAGGATTTGCAAACTACTAATGGTGGATGCCTTAGTCTCACTCTACTAAAAATATGCATTTTTCCTATAAAATCATGTGGAGCTTTTGAGGTAAGTAGTTGAATAACCTGGCCATTTACTAAAAAGGCTCACTGGTAATAGGAAAATTAAAAAGATTAATAATCTGCATAAATTAGAGAAAAAAAGATGTCTTTTCTGAATTTAAAACTTATTACACTTAAATTTGCCGTTATCTCAGAAAGGTTTTTGTGCTGTGTTTCAGTCTCCAATTGGTATTCCCTAGCTCTCTATTTTATATCRAAGGTTGACTTTATACCATACTGTATGATGTTATCTTTAGGTTTCCAAGTGGGAAGTAGGAGAAAGAGGACTGAAATACGATCGGCAGTGGATGATCATTAATGAGACAAAGATCTGTTTAAGCCAGAAGAGAGAATCAAAGTTATGCTTGATACAGCCTTCAATTGATCTGGAAAAAGAGATGCTAATTATGGATGCTCCAGGTTGGTTGCTTAAAGGATRTTATACATCTCATTGAAGGGCCCATGGAGATAGGATTCAGAGAGAGGTTTCAGAGAGAGGAGCTGGGGATTTCTATTAGCCATTCCAAGGGTGAAAAAAATAGGGTTGARCTGGCAATGCATTGTGGGACTGTTTTAGGGGACGTATTTACAAGATGGCATCTACTTTGTCCCCTAGAACATTCCCACAATGAACTGCATTGCCGACTCAACCAAGTTTTTTCCTCAACCTTGAAATGGCTATTAGCCTCTCCATAAACTTTATTGCTAATACAGTACGTACCATATTCACTATAAGTCTCATTTCTCCCACTTTTAGTCTTTTATGTCTACTAGTCTACTATATTTTTATATCTCAGCACTGCCAACTTTTCAATGGTTCTCAGCAATCAATGTATAGATTMTGAGCAACTGTCATGAATCACTCTATCTTAAAAATAATAAAGAAGTAGTCCATCAACACTGATTTACTTGATTCAGTAACATGGAATATTCGGAACCTATCAGATTCATGGAAGCCAAAAATCCAGATGGAAATAGAAACTTGATTCTTATTCTTTTCTATTCTGTTTTATCACAGATATGCCATCACTTCATGTAAGACTTGATTTRAACATACATGAGGTGAACAGCTACAAGGTCAAGATTGGTATGGAATGGTATGTAGAATTTCAAGGGCCATAAGTTATGTAATTGAGAAGTTAATTAYGTTACCCTTGTAACATAAAGATTTGAATAAATAATATGTACTTATTGACTGAGTGGGAGGGTGTACGGGAAAATATTTGRCTCGAGGTCATGTCGTACAAATGACCGAGAGCCAAATATTTTCCCGTACGGCCCGACCTAACTCAGTCAATAAGCATTTTATCATATGACCCTCACGAAAATAAAAATGATTAAGAAAAAGAAAGTGCTCGGATTCGAGCAGGGCCGGATGGGTTTTTCCGGCCCGCTTACGTCAACCCGTCCGGCCCCCATCACGTGACTTTTTCCAATGGTTTTATTAGAGTGCGCGAGCAGCGCCGTACGGGTCATATGATAAATAAATAAACTGTAAACCAAATAAATCTATTTGATATGATTTCCACAAGTGTGTTAATTTTTCTAATTTTTTCCTGGTCTATAGAGGCTTAACCATCACGTGACCTCATGATGTTAGATGGCAGGAACAATACCTGATTTTTTTTACWTGAGAATGAACTCAATTCCCATGAGCATAGGGATTTTATTGTTCTGCCATCTAACTACAGCCATTCCAAGCTGTATTATATGTGCTGCCATGTGATGGTGCAAAGCCTCTATTCCTTTAACTGTTCTAGATATTGGGCTTCCTGTGGGCACCACCACAGGGTACCCAACTGTCTGGGTTCATCTTTCAAAAGAGCCATAAATGACATCAAAATATTGGTCATTGTCACATTTACAGTATAGATAGCTGATAATGTGTTTAATATATTTCCAAATTGAATACTTGTAATTATTCCTTCCAGGCTGAAAGAGGTTCTAGATTGTGGTGAGGAGGCTGCCAACTGGCTAACATCTTTTCTTGGTAAAAAATGTAGACTRGTCCAACAAAACCCTGAAGACACTAGACAATCTAAACTTAAACAACAAGGTTAGTCATGCAGAAATATGCTATAAAAATGCTGTATGGTTAGAGCATTAGAACTATTAACACTTGCTCATATATGTATTTTTTTATGGTTTGATGGTTTGATTTTTTTATATGTTTGATTGGATAGTAATAAGAGCAGGGGTGGTTTTACAGTGTGACGCACCTAACTGTGGCCATCTAACTTATTTATTTACTAGTTAACCAAACAGGCTGTGAGAATTTGTGCATTTTGCAGGTAATATCACTCAGYGTGATTGCAAATATTTAAAAGTATTTCATACTTTGCAACAAAAACTTAGATAAATGGCTAGAAATTTGCCTAGGTTATACCTACATGTATTTTGGTCCCTTTGCTAGCTAACACTAGACACTTTAATGAAGAGTCTTTTTATTGATGAAAAAACTTGGCAGAAAAAGATTCAACAGCATTGGTAAAAAATAAGTTGGGAGGCCATGGTTAGGTGCGTCAACCCTAACCATTATGCAATTATAGTAATGGGCTTTCTTTGATGACTTTTTCAGGCTGCAAGGAAGTGGCTAGTCCATCTTCTCTTTCTCTAGCCAATGTTTCTCAATACCTTCTAATCAGTAAAGCAAGTATAACTAAACTTCATCAGCATATTGTGGAGTCATCAGAAAAGGTGTGTAATTTTCAAGAATTAATAAAAGATTACATATGTAAATGTCCGAAAACAATGCCACGATATGATTCTTAGGACTAATTCAAGTGGTAACTTCCAATCCAGGACCCAGATAGTAATATCCGGTTATCTTGAACTTTTGAYATAAAAAAATTCTATTGCCACTGTCAAAACTTTAATATGGATTTTTGACTTTCATTAGATTTCTGCCAATGATAGCATTGATGACCTAGTAAGCAGGTTTAGAGGTAACCTTATCATTGATGGTTTGAAGGCTTTYGAAGAGGATAGCTGGAAAGAAATCCAAATTGGCCAGCACTTCTTTCAGGTGATACTTCTATCAATCCATCTATGCATATGTCCGTCTGTATGTCCACTTGTCTGTCTGTCTGTCCATCTGTCTGTCCCTCTGTCCATTTGTCTGTCCGTCTGTCTGACCGTCCATCCATCCATCCATCCATCCATCCATCCACCCATACATCCATCCATCCATTTTTGTTTTGTTGAAATTGTCCCTCCTTCTCTCCCTCCCCCCATCCATCCATCCATCCATTTTTGTTGAAATTGTCCCTCCCTTCCTCCCCCCATCTATCAATCCCATCTATCCATCCCATCCCACTCCATCTATTAATCCATTCAGCCATTGACATTTTTGCCCAAAATAATTTATTTTATCTCTTATTATTTAGTTTCAAGGACTTTGTTCTCGATGTCAGATGATATGTTTGAATCAAAAAACCGCAGAAAGAACTGCCGAGCCTCTCAAGTCACTTGGAGTTGTTAGACAGACTAAGGTAACACTTTGCCCTAACAAAATTTGCCTTTTTTATAATTCAGAAACTTTATTTTTATATAGAAAATTAGAAATCAGTACCTTGCTTGCAGAGGTCTTTCTTGTACATGTCTAATATCTCATCCAGAATTTAATCTGTACAAGTTAATTTGCAAAGAGGTTAATATGATTCTTATACTAGGTCATTAAGAATTTAAATAAAGTGTAGTGATTTCATTTTTGTTTTATTATCATAACAGATGGGTACATTCGGGATTGGATTGCAGCATTCAGTGTTGGAATGTGAACCGTGTCAAGGTGGTAACCAATGGATACAAGTTGGTGATCCTGTATTTATTGAGTATTGAATATGTGACAATGTACAAGAATATTTTAGAATTGTAGTTTTAAYTTGAAATTTTTAATAATTGAATACAGAACTTTTTATTAATTTCCATAATCATTTGACAATAATCTCAATAAATTATAAATCAACACTATACTGAAGATTGTGCTGAAAAAACTTGATTTGGGCTTCCTGTGGAGTTTCCTTACATAATTAAGTTTATAAATTTTGTGAAATAATGTAGGAAAACAAAGTCATTGGAGATTTCTGTCATTCATAGGATTTTAAGAGACCGAGGAAAAAATAATCTTAAAAATTGAGGGGAAAAAAAGGCCCCGACGGGATTCGAACCCGTGATCTTTGGTTTACGAGACCAACGCCTTACCACTTGGCCACAAGGCCCACTGACAATAAAACATGGCAGAAAAATCGTATTTATAACCTTGCTATACCAACTGCTTGCCGGGAGACCCACATATACGTAGAAAAAACGGCTTATTCAGGAAGCAATCATCTTTAGAGGTAGAACTAAAAGATATGTTKTAAAATTTCACATATGTACATGATGCATAATATTACCTTTTTACAGMAATCGGTTTGGATTCGTCACGATCACTTTGTTTCAGTCAATCACATCGCGTCTAGAACAATTTTAATATTTAAAGTTTTTAACTTTTAAATCAGCATTACATGTAAATTTAAGCTCGATTAAAGAAATTATATCAAGGAAAAATGGTCGGTCCTCACTTTCTTGGTTGGTTCTAGAAAGTGGTTATTTAAATTTCTAAAATTCTCTCCCGTGGAAGTCGTCATCTATCATTCCCCGAACCATTTTCGCTCGTTACTGACGCATTTTCGGAAAAAGAAGTTATTCTTTCTTTGCAGTTGTATGAAAACTTCATATTATTGCTTTTTTTCCAGTAACGATTAAGGGTGCTATTGAAATATTTTTGATATTTGATATTTATATTTAAAATAAAAGGCAAGTGTTTGCATTGAAATTCAAAACCAGGTCTTGAAGGTCAATGCAAACCTTAGAAAACCAACCAAGCCCAGCTCTTTCTAATGTTTAACGTAGGGTTTGAGTTTTGATCGAAAACCTGTCCCTGTCCTCGTTCTCCCTTGTTAATATCAATGCTGAATTTAAAACCCGACATCAAACAATAGAAATAGGGCGTGGTTGTCTTTTAAAGTCTAAAAGTCTGTAGTTTGTGGAGTTCACTGAAAAAAATGTTGTTTGAGTGGGGGGCTACCCAAAAATTATTTCAGAATAGAAAATCCCTGCTCCCTTATTGAGGGAATATGATGTCGTTTTCTGCAATAATTACTGCGGTTTTCCACATTTCTTCAAACTTGATAGTTATGAGCTGCTCCCTGAAATTTTGTTTTTTGCTGCCRTCAATCAAAAAGAATGCCCGAGTTCACAGAATATGGAAAATCACAGTGAAAAAAAGCTAAACAAAGCCATACCAAGTGCCCCGTCCTGCTATGGTTAGCCTGCCAGGTGTTCTTCATGATGGATTGGGGTGGAGAGAGGAAGAGAGAGGGAATGGCCCCAATCTCCCACGAAGAAGGCCTGGCTACGCAGGCTAGGTATGGTTAGCCAGCTATAACCTTCCAACAGGTTGAAGCTCTTTGATGCATAGGGTCATAAAATTAACTTGTTGACTGTCTTTTGACTGACAAACAGGCTCCCGTTTAGCTGATACTGTTTGCTGATTATTGGTAGATGGATGGTCAAGGGTTTTATTGAAGATGATTGACTCCTGTTCCCTGGTCATAAATTACACTTCTTTTAAAAAATACTAAAAAAATACACGATCAATTTCTTTCATATTGTTTATTTTTCTGACATACTACAGTGAGTATAATATTCTATGTTAAATTTCTATTTACAAGACTTTGTCTTGGGTTTAAAGTGCACAGACAGTATTGTTAAACCAGTACTTAAGCAATATTTTAATTGTGAGGGGATTTTAAAATTTTCTATTTCCTACTGGTATTTTGCATTATTAATTAATTGATGGGGGACAGGGTTGGGTCGACTTGGCATGGTATAACCTTGAGTGGCTAATACTAAATATCTTATCATTTAAAAGAAACATGGAGCTTGAAGGCCAATATATGTTATTGTGTATTTTCATTTTCCTCTGAGCTTTCTTTGTTCTCCTCTTGATCTGTGTCGATGGGTGCCTTTCCATCTTGTCTCAGTCTAGAGAATATTATAAAATACCTGTTATAGACTTTGCRTTCTGTTTGGTTGGGAGCACATGCTCCATGAGAGTGCACAGCACACTCACTGACGGTGAGCTTTATAATTGCACAGTACAGCGATGTGCATGCGTTCCTTTATTTCTTCAATAAAACATGCAAGCAGGGTGGATCCTAGATTTTAGCTGTTTGTATGTTTCTACCAACCCAAAGGCTTGCACACATCGTTTTTTTGGGCTTTCAACATTCATAAACTTTATTACAAACTCAGTTTATAATTTTGCAAATTTAAAAACCTGAAGCCAACACACCAAAAAAAAACAAAAACAAAACAAAACAAAAAAAAMCCAGAATAATTGCTTCTGACATCATCTGGGTTGCAGAAACATGAAAAATGCAATTAACAAACCTATTCCCTGCATTCAATACCATTAACATTTTATAGTGGAAAAGGGTCTCGGATGAAGGAAGGGAGGAGATTGCATGGGAGGGGAGGGGAGATGCACGTTTTCATGTACTTGTTTTCAACTGGTTGCCTGACCACAGCTTATAAATAAACTCATTACTTAATCATGAACCTATTATATTAAGGATGCTAAACAAAATAATAATTAGAAGTTCATCAATACCTACCGAGCATTAATGAGGAACTGAGCAAAGCTTACAGCCTCTGCTGTCCCTTTGATCAGCACCTCTCGCTTGTCTGCTCCACTCTCGCTGTCACCAATCTTTATGCTCGCTCCAGACATGTGTCTGGAAAAAGACAAGTTTTAATTAATCACTGCAATGTCATCATCATGATTTGATTTCTCAGGGGGTAGTCAGTCTACAGTAATCTCTTTAAATTATCCATCTCTCTCCTCTTCCCCACAAAACACAGTGTCAGACTCGATACTAAAATATTCTTTAGTATTAAGAATACCACATGGTAAGGTAAGGTAAGTAATGAGGTAAGAGATGTATGTAAAATGAGAGTCTCAGTGGTGAATATTTCAGACACAATCTTGCCTAACAGAGAACTTGAAACTGGAGTATCATACTACAATAGCCAAGTTCCAAAATATGCTTCGCTTGTCATGCACAAAGGATTCAATGTGAGGCTTCGTGCATAATACTCAGTGTTTCAGGACAGGAGAAAAGAATAAATTTAACTTAGCACATAGCCTCATACCGAAACCTTTGTGCATAATAAGCATAGCATATCTTGGAAGTGGGTTATTGGGAAAGGGGATTGTAAGCTTCCTTTGGACCCTCTGGCACACTATGTAGAGACATGACTTAACTCTTATACTTTCCAAGCATACCTTATACTAGTTATATAACTTCCTTTCTGGCCAATGATACTTCCAACAGCCTGAAATGTTCAAGCATTTGGATAGTTAGTCAAACCTTATGTTGAAATGTATTCAAGTATCCCAAGTGACTCAGATAGATTCAAAGATGGGAATGGTTAGAAGGTAAGAATGAACACAGAATATTCAGCTTACCCCTTTTGGTATTGTCATTGTAAGAGATGTAGTGGGGCCTTTTCCATATCCAGCCTGGTTCATGGTGACACCACCACCACCACCACCACCCCTCCCTCCTCGTCTTGCACCTGCAACATAAGGAACTCAAATATTATGATAACGTACAAAACTAGTAAATTATAGAAGAGAGGGATGCGATAAAGGGTTCTTAGGTCCAGTTCATGCTATGAACTTTTACTGCATTGAATCAGACTAAGGTTCAGTTCACTGAAATCCATTAAATTCAACAATAGAAATCATGACCATGAAGGAGGTTTTATATCTGATATAGATTCGTCTTCATTTGCATAAACTTTAACTTGGATTTTCTCTATCAAACTTGGTTCATTTCGTAAAGAATTCGGTACAGTATGAGAACATACATCAGGAGTTTTTTAAGCCGTTTAATAAACTCGCAGATCGTGTTTTATCGGGTCTAAAACCACTTGGCTGCGCCTCGTGTTTTATACCCGATAAAACACTCCTGCTCGTTTATAAACAGTACATAGTCACTGTAATATTGAGTCTTTATAATTATTTAATTAGTTTAATGGATTTCAGTTGTCCTCAAAGGCAATTAAAATCCATATGGCAAAAGTTTGACGTCTGAGCTTGACCTTAGTTTTGGCATTTTTCTTTGTTTCTTTGGTGGGCTACCTGTGGTTTGCAGGTTAAAGGGACTGAGGGAGACATAGGGATCCCAAACACCAAAGATAGTAATCTGCTACAAAGGAGACTAAAGGGTCTAAACAAAGTACTCACCACCAAAGCCTCCTCTTCCAGGGATAAAACCATTATGAAAAATGGGCRGCATACCAAACTGGCCTGGGTAACCTCCATATGGCTGATGAATGACAAGATAAAACAATATCAAAAAATCTTATTCTTATTGAATTATTTGAGGTAACTGCTCTTTTCATTTCTGGTGTTTGCTTTGACATGTACAAACTTGTATGTTTAAAGCAGGTGGGGTCATGTCATCCTCGGGAAGCCATGGGTGAAGTTCTGTTGCTCGTTTCTCACTACCAGAGAGAAGCGAGAAATGAGCGACAGAACTTTACCCCTAGGTTCCCGAGGATGGGGTCATGTGATCTGTAACTGCAAGTCATTCATTGTGCAAAAAAAAAAGCCCTGATCTTCTTTGTTACATCACCGTGGCAATGTTGTTGGTGTGCAACAAAAGATTTCTCATTAGCTTCTTTTGTTAATCCCACCAACAGGGTTGCCATGTCTTTGTATTTTGACTCACTTGGTAATGATGTCAAACCATCAATCATCATGTTCTTTGGTTCTCTCCTGTACTTGGAGGTTTTTTTCTCTCTTTGCAAAAATACTTTACTAAATTCTAATTCCATCTTAGAAGATATTCTTCTCATACTCATTAATAATTCATGAGTAAACCAGCCAATAAATGGGCTATTTTTGGGTCACATGATGTTACTTGAAACCTGGTAAAGTGCTGTGAAAGGAATGCATTCAGTCCTAGGACTGAATTAATTTTGTTCCAGTTACTCCGAGTCGAATAATTAATGAGATGAGAAGTCATTTCAAAGCCTCCAATATCGGACTGGACGGGATTTCAAGTCTGTGCAATAATTTAGTTCCAGTCCTCGGCTGCGCCTTGCACTGGAACTAATTGCTTTGACTTGAAATCCCGTCCAGTCCTCATTGTTGGCTTTGAAATATTACTTGATAGTGTTAACCTCTGTTTTTGTTATGATACTGCTGATGTACCAACAGTACACGGGACTAACTTACCTGGGCAGGTCCATAATAACCGAACTGGTGATCTGGTTTCTGTGGTGTGTATGGCACCGTGTGTCCTTTGGGTGGAAACTAAGGCACAAAAATAATGATAAGCCTGCATCAAAACCCTTGATCATAATATAGGTAATGAAGGTATCAAAGTTGGTAGAGCCAAAAGAGAAATACTATTCCATTTATTGCTCTATTAATAACACTTTTTTATTAAGTATTTAAATAAATTATTTACTGTGGCTGCGAGCTGCAAGCTGAAATTAGTTTTTTGCTGCCATCAATCAAAGATAATCAGTCAGTACCTTTTATATTTTGACTGGCGGCAGTAAAAACCAACTTCACAATAAGCTGTTGAAATGTCTGAGTTTGCAGAATATCCAAAACCACAGTAAAACATGTCAACTTAAATATTATATCCAGCTTCTGACCCCCTCCCCCCATGAAGGAATT
Source organism: Actinia tenebrosa (assembly GCF_009602425.1). The sequence goes on along the minus strand of NW_022260610.1, from coordinate 51,589 downwards.
TTTACCCCTTACCTCCAGAAATCCCAATTTTCTTCTATACAAAGTCTTTATTTTGTTCTTTCTCTGACCTCCCAACCCTCCCCCCTTGGAAATTCCAAATTCCTCTGTGAGGGGTATGGATAATTTCTGTACCTACACAATTAAATTATTATAGTCATGAGTAACTTACCTCTAACATGACTGAACAGAGGTGATCAATGCAAATAGCAAGGGCTTCTGGCGTTCCTATAAAATGAATTATCAAGGACATTAGAATTATGATGAATTTAAGATAATACACTCATTTATTATTAACAAAATATACTGTAGTACCACACAGGAAATAGCTATTCCAATGGTAATCATGTATTTTATGACCACTGAGGCACTCATCATGTAAAATGTTGGCCGCCCCTCTATTGTCTGATCACGGAAGCAATCCCAATCACAGAAGCCAGGTGGTGTAGTGGTGAGAGTGCTCACCTCTCACCAATGTGACCTGGGTTCAAGTCCAGCCAGCCTCGGTGTTGTGTGTGTGAGTCCCAAAGTTGATTGTTGGTTCTCTCCTGTTCTTCGAGGGTTTTTTCTCCAGGTTCTCCAGTTTTTTCTCCCTCAACAAAAATCAACTTCGAAATTCTAATTCTATTTATTGGTACCCTTATCAAGTGGGTTGCAAAACCTGTTAGACTTTCCTGTTTACCTTGGAGCGGCCAGTAAATTCAATTAAATTAGATATTGGGCAATGGATGGCCAACAAATGACTGACTGTTGAATGATGATCAGCCAACAGTCAGTGAAGTATCAAGTGAAAAGTGTTCAGTTTATAACCATAAAGTACACCTATGCATCTAGCAGTGGTCTATGTGGCCAGATACATACCTGACAACGTCACAGCCCTCTCAGAAGATCCAGGAAGAAATTCACCAGCCACCTGATGGCCAAAAAAACAGTGATTATTACACAAAAGCATAAATAGTGAATAATACTGCCACTCAGTAAGCTCAGTTGGTAAGAGCGTTGGTCTGTTGTGCAGGAGGTCGTGGTTCAAGCCTCGGCCGAAACAACACTCAGGGTCTTAAAATAACTTAGCAGAAGGTGCTGCCTTTGTCATTACATCTGCAAATGGTTAGACCTCCATGTGGTTCAGATGACCACATTAAGGGCAGTCCTGTCCCTAATTAACTAGAGACATTAAAAGAGGACCACGAGTTTATCAGTCGAATTACTGTCAAGTGTTATCCTCTATAAACAAAGTTAATTATTATTATGGTTATTTTGATTACTATTATTATTATTATCATTATCATTATTATTGTTATTATCATTATCATTATTATGCTATAGCATGAATAATAGAATACAATATGATTTAAATACAGTACCTACCACAACTGAAGCACCAGACACCTGAGGAAAAATAAAAAATGAAAATTGAGACTGGCAAGTAAATGTCAGACATGTACTTACTTCTTAGGTTTTGTGGAAGAAGGGAAACCAGAAACCCCAGAAAAAAGAAAACCTTCTTGAATCAAGAGAGAGAACTAATAAACTCTGCTCACTACTGACCATATATTGTGGTTAGGCTACCCAGTGAGTGCACTCAACATTATTAGGATCCCAAGCATTGTTTTCAGGGGAATCAACATTTGAATAGCCCTTGCATGACTTGAAATTTTYGCTTGTTTCAACTTGTGATGTTGAGAAATATCATAATGTGCAACCTTTTAATACAGTCATACTATATCATCCAATATTTGCACTCAGCTATAAGGGTTTTGAGCATTAGTAGACCCCTTGCATTGATTTTCTAGAGAAAATATTGTTCTGGGGCACAAAACAATAGGCCTTGTTCCCCCAGAACAATTCCTCTCGAGACTCAGTGCGAAGGTTCTGTGTATATATTGTTTACCTCTCTGATGTCTTGGATTTTTGTACCTCCTTTCCCAATAATAGAACCACACTGGCTGCCAGGCACAATGAGTCTCAAGGTGACAGGAGGTGTAAGGTTACTCTTGGAATTGCTTATAAGCTCCTGAAATAAACAAATGACATTAGAAAATAATAAACTGCTTTAATAATAGCCAACRACTAATTTAAACAGCATATGGCCAGAGTTTTCAGTAAAAGCCGGCAGCCAAATCTCACCAGGTATTTTACATGAAGTTGCTGCCGATTTTGCCGATTCAAGTTCACCAAAATTTAGGTCAAAATATGTAGGAAAGATTCAATGGCTGCTCCCTGCCTATTCATTTTATTTTGTCACTTACTCAAGCTGGAATTGAAAACCCTGATGGACATGGCCCTTATTCCATGATAGGGGAAGCATAGGAGGTGAAACGGTAAAAGAGCTTGACTCTCACCAATGCAACCCAGGTTTGGACATGGTGTCATATTTAAGTAAAGTTGAATGTTTTTTTCTCTCCTGTTCTTTGAGGTAGAGAGGCAAAACATTAGCAGCGTACTACCATGCTTTCCATATTGGGGATGTTTGACATGCTGGGTCTTATAGTCACAACAAAAACTAGAATTTTTATTTCACACATAAATTCTGCTATAGTTACCTCTTCTAGCTTCTTGCTTATCAGTGAGAATGCAGTCACAACAGCATCTTTACTTCCAGTGACAGAGACAATTCTAAATAGCAATAACAATGATTTAGATAATTATAAAGCTTTACATAAGGACATATTGTAAAATTATTTTTTAAAAACACAATTCAGTAAAAGAGAGTGCATGAGAATGAATCAAACAGAGTTTCTAACTACATGCAACATTGTTAAACAAATTTGAATAATAGAAATTTTAAAAATGTAGGTAGTGGGAAAGATGACAGCAACAGATCCCATATACAGGGGGATTTTCTATTTGAAATTGCCTGTCATTCCCTTAGTAAGATTTCTGTTTTCCAGCAATATGCTCAATGATATTGTAATAAAGTTTTGTAATCGATTTTTGTAATCCTGAAGAGAATAACGCACGGTTTGAAATGGAAAAACCACAATGCCCAAACATTTCATAAGTTCCATATTTCTAGGTACACAGGCATAAATAAGTATTTGGCAAAATGTACTTCACATCTTCAAATACTACTGATATTTTAATTTTTTACTATCTGAATAGTTGTCTTATCCAATAACACATGCACATTCAAAATCTTTATGCATTCTTTGGTATTAATTTTATTTGAATTCCAATGACAGTGTCTGTCATGTCTCATAATTAAAGCAAATAATTGGAACAATCTTTAGTATCTAATATACACACCGACAGGGTTCTCAACAAAATATTCAGGTATTTCAAGAGTTATATTAACTATCAAACAGGTGTATGTCAAGGTCCAGTTTAGTATTTAACTATAGTTTTAAAATTAAAAACCAGAGCAGCAAAGACAACTGCTGTGTTAAAAGCAGGTGGATTATATATTATAAGACAGTTTCTAAGTGAACTATATAGAATTATTTTACATTTCAAGGAAAGATTTCACGAGGTATTGTGCACAAACAATCATTAACCAAGCATATTTAAGCTATTTTTTGGGTAACTATAAGGAAAGTTGTACATAATGTTGTACATCATATTATTTAGTACAGAAAAATATTGTCATAGTAGTATATAGGCCTTTTTATCTTCATTCTTCTCTTAATTTACCAATATTATTGAATCAGTATTTCTTTTTATCATTATTTTGATGTAAAGCACTTTAGAATATGTTTATAATGTAAGCACCATATAAGTTAGAAATTTACTATTGTTATCATTTATCATTATTATCATATTTAGAGAGTTTTAAAAATGATCAAAAAAGCTGTTCATTTAAGATTTCTAGAGAATAACTCTGATATACATCCTTGCCGCTGGATTAGTCTCCCTAGCCCATAGTTCCCTTCAGTGAATATGACCAGGAGAGGTGTGGAAATTTCTTGGACTACACGTCAATATTCCTAGTAATGATTGATAATGTTATCTCTATCGAGTAAACCAAGAATCAGTAAAATCAAGCAATTTCTTCTAGAATTAGACACATTTGTGAAAATGTACAATGTCGTGAATCATAATTATTTTGCACTAAATAGTACAAAATCAAAAGTTGTATTTTTTTAGTGGTCCTTTTTAGCATTAATTAATAGGTGCTACTAGTACTTGCATAGCACTGTTTCATGAAACACAGTATTTGCACCTTAACGCCCTTCTTGCATAATGGTTGACCATAATAGGTTATCATATTACACAACTAGACACAGAGCTTTAATTCTATTATCAAATTTACCAACCTTTCTGGAGTGGAACCATCAGAGATATTGATGTGTGCACTACTCTAAAAATCATAATTGAAAGAGTAACGATTTATTTGTTTTCTAAATATATTGATTTTAGCATAATATATTCAGTGAAATACATAATAATATCCAGATGGGTAAAGAGAGAGTATAATTTTATACTGTCTGGAGGCTAGAGAAAGGTTAAAAACAATATATGTCGGATAACAATGCTGGGTAATTGTTCAGTATTACCTCTTCTCTGAAATTTTTCACAGTGGCTCCACCCTAAAGGAAAATTAAAAAACTCTCAGACATGATTAGATACATGTTATTTGTATGCAGAATAGAAAGAGGTATAAAACTCATTTATGTCAATCACATTGTCTCCCACAATGTAAATTATAGACATAGCTTATTTTAATGATAACTAGATAATGTCTGTACCTTGCCAATTATGCTACCAATGTCCTGTTAAAAAAAATTATAATGGAATGTGTAAATTAATGGTCCTTATGATATAGCTAAATTACCCAAAATAAGTAGCAAATTCTAAGAAAATTTGACAATCTAACAAGCTATTCTAATCTTTTTTTWAAAAAAAAACTGCATAAAGTTTGCTAACCTTTCCTTGCATTATCATCTTGACAACAAGGTTTGTAGAAGGGTTGCGGCTTTTTAGAGGACGGCTTTCTGTCCTTGGAGAAGTTTCTTCCTCATTGGAACTCATGATGGCATTCAAAACTAATACATGAAATTAAACAAGGAATTCATTAATAACTGAAAGACAAGAAAATTCATGTTCAATAAAGAAAATAATAATATTAAAGAAGATTTTATATAAAAAGGTGTTAGGATAAAGATTTCAAAATCATGTGGTGCATGTAAACTGTGTTAATATGTGGTCCAGAGTTAGTAATAATTTATACCATCTATTTATTGTGTTCTACGATGTGTAAGACAAAAGAATATTTAATAATGGGGGGTACATGGTTAACCCCAACAACCTCGAGCAAAAAAAAAACCTTCGAAAATCGTCAGTAATACTAGACTAGCTGAAACTTTTCTCGCTGAAAACAAAAATTCATATAAAAAATCGCTATCTTTTAGCAATGTAAGAAAGCTTTTGGCCTATGAATTCAATAATTATAAAGATCGTAAGCTAATAAAGATTAGTATTATTTCTACCGGCATTGAAAAAATACACGTATGTTCCAGACGTATTAAGATATTAGTTTGGAGAGAGAGAAGAAAATTTCGTATGCTTATCACAAGAACAGAACTTTATCTCTAAACCCAAAACTTAAAAAATAAACAACGGAAAGGATTTAATTAATAATGACAGGATGCGACCAAGGAAGACCTAGAGTTGCATAAAAATTACAGCCATAAATTAAAACACCGATAGGGTGAAAATGCCGGTCCGCAAGTCAAGTTATAGTCCCCGGGCGAAAACCAGACGATCTATGGATTAATTTTAACAAAAATAAATAAATTTATGCTAGGGATTTCAGTAAAATATGTTTGAGACTTCGAGATCCGTCGTTAATAGATGTGTTCCGTTGCGGATAAAATAAAGATTTTCCGATTCCAAACATTGCGCAATTTTTTCGTTCACCTCAAAACTATCAGTTTTTAGCGCGATCGACCGTCTATCATCGTACTACCATGTGTCGAACCAAAATAACAGTTTGCCTGTCCATTCAAATGACAAAAATCATTTAATATTTCAAGATCTAACACTATATTCCAGGTCAAACCGTTATTATTAACACATAGCACTTAACAACCTGTTAGGCATTCAACAGCCGGAAAATCACAAGGGATTCAAAATAAAGTCGATAGTGTTAAAGTTTCTTTTTGGGCGCATTTTCCCCTGCATCAATCAGTCTGATACAAAGCTTTACAGTTCAGGACAGTACATAAACATGTGTTTGCTCCAAACTCTGCATAAAGTACTTGCTATAATACGAAAACTATCGATAAAATAGAATTAAAAAGTGTAGTTTTGTTTAAAGTTGTGCACTAGTGATAATCTTACTTACCTATAAGATCAGGACCTTTTTTGGGAGACAAGAACAAAAATTCCACGCGGACGGAGAACCTAAAGTAATCGCCAGAAAGTTGATCAACAAATAAGGAGGGAGAAATGAAGCCAGGGAGGAAATAAAAATAGGAAAAGAGGGCTGGAAGGTAAGGGAAAAGGCTCAAAGCCAAACTAAGTCGATAATCAAGTCGATCCGAAAAAATATTTTTCTGCAACGAGTGATAAACAACTTGCCACATGTCAAAAATCCTGATTGGTTAGAACCAACCACGTGTGAGACATAGGGTGACCAAACGATCAAAATGTGGGTGATATTCAATTAATAATTCATTAATTGTCTTTTTATTTTAATTTGTAAAAAAAATAACGGAAAGCCTCTTTGAAATGTTAAATTATCGAAAATCAGCGAGGGAAAATAAAATTATATTAAATGACATGTGGCCGAAGGAAAAGTACACTTGTCTCGGATTTCACGGTCAGGAGGTGACACAGGGTACCCAGTGTGGAATGATGCTGGTTGGCTGGTTTGCAAATGGCGGACAAGATTGAATCTTTTGAAGCAAATAATTCTGACAGGAGATTAACAAGTAAGTGTTATTCTGGTGTCGTTGGAGGTACAAGTTAGTGTTATGTTGCCATCTATAAATGTCAATGTACGACTTGTACATTGGTAAGACCAAAACTATATTATTAACGTCATGTCAAAAATTAAGCCAAAGTTACCTGTAGTTGTCCAAAGTTCAAAGGTTTCAGCGTACGCATGCTGCAAGCATTTAAAACTTTTAAATAGTTCCTGATAAAGTGCTAGCTAATTTTTTAGCTTATTTATTTTCGTAGTCTTCAAATAAATGTATGCTTAATTTTCTTTAATAGTTTCTTAGGTGGAGGRGGGTGGTTTAGGCAAGTAGTTTAGTGGTATAAATGCATGATAATTTATATAAAAAGGGGTAAAAACGAGCAAAATTTATTCAGCAATTCTGGAGGGGGATCAGATGTTGAGGAGGGATAAAAGGTCCACTTTCTAGGATACCTCCCGCAATGGTTGAGGGGACTGTTTACTGTGTCAGCGGCTTGCTGTGAAATTGGTTTTTCTCTGCTGCCAGTAAGAATATAAAAGGTACTGACTGAAACCAAATTTCTGCACGCAGCTTCAACTAATGAGTTTGTATAATACATTGAAAACAGCATGAAGGAAGAGGTCTACTGCCTAATCATAATTATTTGCATTTTCAGGATCTGCTGCTAAGAGTGCTAAAAAAGCAGTAAACTTACAAGTCAATCCAGAAAATGTCAAAGAAACAAAGAGAACAGTATCTACCAAAAGTATGGTTACATAATCCTTCAGGCCTGTTTATGGAAATGTTTGGCCAATTTGGCTAAGCCTCAAACCCCAATGTCCTTCTCCTGTTAGAAGTTTATGTTTGGTTTACTTTTGAAATTCTTACTAGAAACACCCAAGAAACCCTCCATATCAATTAAAAGAAGAATCCTGGAAAGGGATACTGATGAAGAAAGCAGCTACAGTGAGGCTGTAAGTGATGATGTAGTTCAAGATAGAGACTTTATTCCTGAGGAACTTTCTGACGATGAAGATGAGGAAGGCCATGATGATGGTGTTGATGATGATGATGATGATTATAGTGATGAAGAAAAAATGATAACACCATTAGGTAAGTTATAATATCCATAATAATTATGTTTTAATAGAAAACTTTCATATTTTGAAGTCCAAGAGTTAATATAGGCTTGATTTGGGGTTCATGAGGGGTAGTATAATGCACCAGTCTCTTACCTTTGGGGTCCTGATTCCTGGACTCAGCATTACATGTGAGTAGAATTTGTCAGATCTCTCCCTTGATTTTAGGGTTTTTTTGTGGTTCTTAAATGTTTTTCTTCCCACTACAAAACCTAACAAATTAAATTCCTTTATTATATGACCGTGAATCTTAGAGCCTGGACACTAGCAAATCAAGCAATCTGATTGGATAGATCGCATCGTGGACTGGTCTAGATTCTCTGGTATTAACCAGTCYGATTGCATATTAATCTTACGGCGAAAACATTTTGTCCTTTTCAATGAAAAGTGGTCATATAATAAAACTCTTATCAAYCGAGCTTGGTCRGTCTGTACGGGATAATCTTGACCTCAGTCGGGTACAGACCTCGCTGTGCTCGGGCTGTACATCTGACCTCAGTCAAGATTATCCTGTACAGACCTCCCGCTCGGTTAATAAGATCTAAATATTAACTAATAATTAATTAATAAATTAATGAATATTAATTGATAAATAATATTTGATGTTAATTAATATTACTCAAAAGTTAATAATAATTGTGCACTAACTAATTGTTTCATGGTTTGAGAAAATTTTAGTGATTCAAAAGGCAGAAAAGTACACTTTAATTGTATTTTATTACCTGTGTCACTATCAGCCTTCTGTATGTGAGTAGGCAGGGATGGGTTGAAGAGAATGAGGAAGATCTTTAGATCTCAGCCAGGTCTAGCTAAGCAGACATTGAGAATTTTATATCTAAATGATTACTTTAAATAATTGTAAGTTTTAAATCGCAGCTCTAATCGACAGTGATACAGATGTTACTGGTCAAAATGTATTTGGGTTTCAAACTCCTGGAAGAAAATCAGGATCTTTAGCACAAGCAGGTAAATATATAAATATGCATTCAAAGAATCTATTGACAGAAAGATGTTGTGGCAAGAGTACTGAAGAACTTGACTCACACCTCTGGGGTCTCTGATCCAATCCCTGCACTCACTTTCATATATAAGCGAAATTATTTTGTTAGTTCTCCTTCAATTCAAGGGGTTTTCTCTTGGTTCTTTGGTTTTCCACGTTACACAAGACCTATAAGAGAAATTCCAATTATTATTTTTACTCTCTGAGTTAGCTGTGCCTTGACTTTATTTAATAAAGTTTGAAGGTTTTTGGCTCTTTCTTGGTGTTGCAGGGCACCTGAGCCATGACAATAAAACAATAGCAAAGAACAATGAGTTTGGAGCTAAACAATACCCTGCAATACAATAACCCTAACCCAGAATACAAAAAAATCTTGCTACGCCTTGAGAGACCCGGTTATTTACATGCTTCTTGATGATTTTTCTGTCATCTTTTGTTTTGGTGTGCAGTTAATTTTAAGATCTTAAGATTTTAATTAATTTTAATTAATTGTTTAATGATTATTTTATTTATATCAGCTTCAGAAGCAATTCATGTAAAAAAAAGCAAGACTCCTTCAACTTCTAAGAAATATACCAAAATAGCTGACAAAAGAAAAACAACAGAAAGAAAGAGAAATCAAGGTTGGTTTCTTAAATTGTGCTGTATTAAATTCTTTCTGCTTTGGTTGATGTCTTTGAATTTAATTAGAAAATTCATTGATGACTCAAATAGAGATAATTGCAGGAATTGTTGATCCGTCCGACCCTCCCTCCCTCCTCCCTCCCTCCTCCCTCCCTCCAGTCCGTCCATCTGTCTGTCCATCCATCCGTCCATCCCTCCTTCATGCCTTCAAACACCTATCCATCCATATTTTTTTATTTAATCATTTTTTATTAATTCACACCATGAATCAAATCAACAGTGCAAGAAAAAGAGGAAAAACAGACACAAAATAAGGTATTATACGTCCTTGAATATAAAGTTCTCTCCATTTTCACAGTAATTCAGTCTAAAATCTGCTCACTTTTTTCAAAAGAAATCAAAAAAGGCTTCAACCCCTGCCATGACCGCCAATGACAGCTACAGACGAAGAGGAAGACCTCCAGTCCTTTTGCAATGTAAGCCCTGTACTATGTACTTATTGACTAAGTGGAAGGGCCAGACAGGAAAATATTTGGCTCAAGATCATGTTGTATGGACCAAGCTCCATGAGCAAAATATTTCTGGCCTGACCTAACTTAGTTTTCATGCATTTTGTCATACAACCTAATTTTTGTAAAGAAGGTGGAAAAATCCTGATAAATTGACAAATGGAATGTGCGTAAACCAAGGAGGGTCATGTGGGTCTTGAAAAAAGATATTAATCTTAAGGTTCGGAAGTGTCATTAACTTCATTTATTTCAAACAATACTTTTCCAAGTACTGTTTTAAAGTATATTATGGACACATATTTTCACAGCACAGTGATTGTTTGATCATCGAAGCTTACAGTATTTTTCTTAACTAGCATCAAATGAATCTGATGAAGAGTCAGACGTTGCTGGGAGCAGTAGTGACAATGAAAGTGAAAAAGACAGTGGAATCAGAGCTACACTTGCTTCAAAGTAAGATCAACTGATAACTTTAATTGTCCATTAGCTGTTTTTAAAGGATTGTTAGTAGGTAGCTTGAGTATTAGGTTTTTAAGTATAACTGAAAATGTTTGAAATTTAATATGTACTAGATTCTGGACGTTTTTCTCTTTCCTAATCTAATTTTTGAATATTATTAATAGATATATATTAGTATTTTCTCCTACTCCATATTGCTACTATGTATGTTTTATCATTATTTACTTTTTTCTTTTCTCATTTCTTTCGTCCTTATTCCTCCATGTTATATTTTTGTAAGTTTAAGAAGATATATAGACCCCCTCGATGAGTTTTGCTCTTGCTTTTAATATGTGTCAAAATATGTTTAAATTTAAAATAAATTGATCTTTCAGAAAGTCTATAAAGTTTGATGATAATATACCTGAGGACAYGGTAAGGAGAATAAATAATGGGGATAATGGGGGAGAGGGATGGGAATTTGACAGCGATTTCACAGACTGGAATAATATTAATATGAGTCATGTGTAAGTGTCAATAAATTATTAATGGTGAAGGAAGAGAAAGGTAAAGGCAAAGGCGGACACAGGGGGTGGAGGGGTGGATTAGGTGGCTAGCAACCCCCCTTTTGGAGTCGAAAGATAATAAGATTAAAGGCTGACGGAGGTAAACTTTAAAAAGGATGCTATGCGATGCTGACAGCCAACCCCATTGAAATTGTTCTGAAGCTGCCACCGGAGGAGTGTTGTAGAATTAGGTTATGACAACAATCTGCTCATCAGTTTATCCTTCTCATTATTTATTCTGATCACAGAAATCCATGGTAGAGGAATACTTTTCTGCTCATCATGATACAAAATGTATGACATCAGACAGAACACTTGCCAGCCTTGCAACACCACTCATGGATCAGGATGTATGTTGTATGTCGTCATTGGTTTTTGCATGACTGTTTGTAAATCTTTTATTGTTTTCATGTTGCTGTTGTTCATGTTCATGTAATGTTCATGTTGAGAATACTTTAGAATTAGTCTAGTAAATATAACTCACTCCAGATAATAATTAATAATCCCTTTTTGCATTTGCCAAATACTACAGGCTGTGGTCCTTGACTACATAGTATTACTCCTTTGTACAGCTTTAACCTGGTTTACGGTCAAAGGACACAGGGGGTGGATCCAGAAAATGGTTAGGGGGTGTCCCGAATGAAGATATATATATATATAGAGAGAGAGAGAGACATTATGCATTGCTTCAAAAGCTAAGTAGAGTAATTTTAGAARGTGTAAGGGGGCACCCCCTTGGATGCACCCCTGGGACATGAAGCATGCATGCCTGCTAAGACTGCATTATTCAATTCATTATGATATAATTATTTTGATTTTTTAATATATTTCCTTCCTTTTCAAAATTATCTTCACTTTAAAACAAAAACTAATTCTATAGTTCTTTTGGGACAATAAAAAACCATGATGAACTGTCAAAAGCAGAACAACATTAGTCAACACTAATGATATCCTTGACTGTACATTACAACGTGCAGTGACCAACTGTAAACACAGAGATACGTGTTTGTTGCAGCTTGTGCAGTCTATTAACTATTAAAGACTAGTTTATAAAATGACCCTAAACCTTTATAAATAAGTCCTGTGGTCATCAGAAAAAGCTGCATATTTATTGATCAAATGAGGAAAGAACTTTTTATTGTATCAAAAAAAGTTTTCATTTTTATATAGAAGTCACATGTTTTGTTATTAGGAAGTTTCAAGGCATCTACATCAAGTCAAAACAACACACCCAATTGAAAGTTTACATTTCTACCAAGAATACAGGAAATATTTTGCAAAATGGATGTTCCAAATAAGGTAATCTCAAGACTCATTTTAAGACCATGATTGTTAGTCCAGCTGGGGATAAAACCCATGACTTCCTGCTCACCCACACCCTACTGACAACCTAACCACACCCCACTGACAATCTACCAACACTTTAATGACAACCTACCAACACCTTACTTACCATCTAGTAATACCCTACTGACAACCTATGCACACCCTATTGACAACCTACCCACACCCTACTGACAACCTACCAACACCCTACTGAAAACCTGAACACACCCTACTGGCAGCCCACCAACACCCTACTGACACTCAACCAGTACTAAACCACCTGAGCCTAGCAGTTAAATGCAATATTGTAAAAGTCTTGATCTCTGTTATTTTCATCCAGACATGGCTTCAACCTTCTTTTGTATGGCCTTGGTTCAAAGCGAGTGTTAATAGACCAGTTCAGGTCATCCATGTTACAAGGCTATACCCAGATGGTTGTAAATGGTTTCTTTCCAAGTATTATGATAAAAAATGTAAGTGATTAGTATATACACTACTGCGAACCAAACCACTACTCATAACCCACAAATATCCTGACATCCTACACACACCCTACTGTCAACCTACTTTCACCCTACTGACAACCCACCCACACCTACTGACAACCTA
>NW_022260610.1:0-25078 GCF_009602425.1 Actinia tenebrosa | reverse complement strand
GATATAAAATGTCGAAAAAAATGTCCTAAGACTAATAAAAGTTCTTAAAATATCTACAAATTGGAAAAATGTGAAAAAAATCCTAAATCTATACTAAAAACTCAAAAATCTTGTAGAGCTATTGAAAAAAGCATGCGACCGTGAAGGCGCTTACATACGCTTACATAATGGTATGCAAGACTACCATTGTTGCTTTTGAATTAAGCTTATTTACTCATCCTATTCAGACTCTTACTCCCACATTCCATCCTCTAATGGTCTCTGAATTTGAGAAAAAGGAATCGACGGTTGCTATAGAAACAGGTTTTTTATTTGTGAATTTATTATGAAATATAATGTGTATATATGGTCCTTAACATTTTATACAACAGTCGTGAAAAAGCTAGAAATGCCAAGCTCATCATCAATATGATTGGAAATAATACAGAAATCAGGGATCCTGAAGCTCCCAATGCTGAACCTAAAAAATTTGCCTTTGATTTTAGCTACTGGTCACATGACTGTTTTAAAGAGCAAGATAATGGCTACCTTGAGCCAACTGATCCTAAGTATGCTGATCAAGTAAGTTAAAAAAGCAATTGTGTATTTAGAGAGGGTTCATTTTTTATAGGGGAGGGGGGGGAGCAGTGGGATTCACCATAACCCATAAAAGAATTGTGAGCCCCTCTTTGTTGTTGCATAAAGAATTGTCTCCTTGCATGTTTTCAATGCTATTTATTGTAAAAGTGCGGAGATTTTTTTTGTGGCCCCCTCTCTTGAGCGTGTTCTTTAATTACTGCTCTCAAATCCTAGTGCTGCCCCACTCCCTGATAAAAAATATGAACCTGATTTTTTAATGACTCCACTCATGATCAAAGCCGTCGCCGCCCCCCTCTGCAATAAAAAATAAACAGTCCCTTAACCCTAGTTTTTAGTAGTCACACTAGTTTTTAGCTAGTTATATCTTTTTAGTCCCTTAACCCATACAGTCTTTCTTACTTTTTATGTTGACCTTGGAAAGACTTACATAATATGTCTATTAATTGGGGCGTTTTGATTGGATTATAAGCAGTAATCTCTTGCACTGTGATTTTACCTTTGAATATGCTGTTTCACAATTGTATGAATATCCAAATGAAAAAGTCACATTATTTTATATAATTATTGAAATTCGTATTTTACAGAAAATGGTCTTTGATGATTTGGGACAAGGTGTTTTGGCCAATGCATGGAAAGGCTACAACTGTTCCCTTTTTGCATATGGCCAGACAGGATCTGGAAAATCCTATTCTATGGTTGGATATGGTGCAAATAAAGGTAACAACAAATGCATAGAAGTTTCAATTCTTCACTCATGCAATTATAATTTCAGCATTTTTCATTACAGGAATAGTACCAATATTCTGTGAAACACTCTTTAAAGAAATTGATGAAAAAAAGAATAGTGGAGTAAAGGCAGAATTCCAGGTAACTACAATTTATTTGACAGGGAGTCAGCTCAATGGGAAGCAATGTGAAGGTGCCTCTGGCAGCCACATATAGTTCATGAGAAGTGATTGAAAATTTTAGAAACAGCTAAAATGTGAATAAATTTTGCAAATGAATGGTGAAAAAACAATGCCTTCTTAATGCTACTATTTATTTAACTGAAATGGCAGTTATTATCAATGCATGGAAATGAGATGCAAATCAGACAACAAGCATTTTATTGGCCTTATAGCCTCACTTGTATGATTCTTAAAACAAAAGGACATCTTATTATGGGCTCAACTTTGTTAACAGCACACACTGCTCAAATCGTCTGGTACTTACAGAACTTGTAGTGAAATCCATTTTAAGATATTCTACTTGGTTCCATTTTTATAGGTCGCACTGAGTATGCTGGAAATTTATAATGAACAGGTAACTTGATATGATAGTATAGGCTAAGCTTATATCAGGCTAAGTTTATATTATATATACAAACAGCCACAACTAAATGGCAGGACATGATGATTGGCCAAATCAGACTGATTGACATGTGATTGGTTAAAGTGAATGTAAAGACTAGCTTAAGTTGAGATGTGCCAATAGGCCCTCCCTTTGCAGCTCAGTAATCACTTGCTGAATAATTCACTGAGAGCAAATGAATGAACATTTTGATTCCCATGGGTGAAATTTACAGGAATGCAAACACACTTTCTACAACCTGTTTTGAGAGATCATAATAAATGCATTTCATAATGCACTGGTTACACATCGTTTCATTCAGTTCTTCATAGCTAAAAAGAATCACCAATTTAAAAGAAAAAGAAAAAATTTGCTCTACAGTACAACCACATGACGGCTAAATGCAAAGGGCCTATTTGTCCTCATATTGTCCCTTGACCAGCCATTATCTTTTGCCCTGTCATAGAATGAGAATGGACCTTGAGTTATATTTTATTCTTAGGTCAGAGATTTATTGAATCCTGCAAGTAACAAGAAGGGTGGATTAAAAGTCAGACAACACCCAAATAAAGGGTTTTATGGTATGAACACAACATGGGATGATAACTTTCTTATTTTTCCTATATGGTTATGTAAAAAAACATTGAAATGGGTTTGAAGTGAAATGGATTCTGATAAGGAGCACTTGGGTGGCTTTCAACATTTAATTAGCTTTCTATATTAAGAGGCCAGGTCAAGACAATGGTTCAAACAGGGACCCTACTAACTAAAAACTATTTCTAGCCTACAGTGCATTCATTTCTACAGTTTTGAAGATACTTGAGAACACAATCCAGAATTTCACTTCTCGAGGTGTTGGGTACCAAATAACCCCAGCAGCGGATCCAGGGGTAGTAAAAGTCACCCCCATTTTCCTCAAATTTCTGGTAAAACTTTTGTTATAATAGTCAACCCCTTCTAAAATTCCTGGATCTGCCCATGATGAACCCAACCTTTCCTCTCAAAATCTGGTTTCATATAATGACTGTGTTGCCTTGTCCAGAACATTTGCAACTTGAATCTCATTTCAAAGTAATTTTACCAAGGTATGATTATAATGTATACCCTGCTTGTCTTTTTCTGCCCTCCTATCAGCTTGTATTTAAAAGCATATGTTCACTCCATCCCTCTTTTTGATCTAAACCAAGGTCTTTTTCTGCCCCCTGACCAGCCTGTATTTAAAAGCAAATGTTCACTCCATTCCTCTTTTTGATCTAACCAATGGCGTTGGTAAGACTTTCATCATCTTGTTTTTCATAGTGGAAAGTCTTGTGACAGTACCTGTGAAAAGTTATGCAGACATTGACAACCGCATAGAAGAAGGCACTAAGAGTAGAACAGTAGCTGCCACAAACATGAATGCCACTAGCAGGTGATTGTTTTTCAAATGGTGATTGCTGATAGGTCGGTTTGTATTGCTGAACAATCAAAAATGGATTTTCAGCATTCTCATTATTGTTATGATGACCATAATTATTGCTTTGTTTCAGCTGAGTTGTTTTACCATTAAGCATTAACCTTTACCGCAATGCAATGCTTATCATGGCATAAGTAAGATTGGTAGAAAAACAAACCTCCACTTTCAAGGTCCTAGCGATGGGCCTGCATCTACTTTATTTTATGCAAAAATGTGTAAACATTGATATTAACTTTGCCTTCTTGTCATTTCCAGTCGGGCACACACTATTGTGGCCATCAACTTCAGTCAGAAAAGTAAAAATGAAGCAGGACAGAACATGACCAAGACATCTATAGTTAACTTGGTAGATCTTGCTGGAAGGTTAGTCAAAACAAGAGACCTGTGGTGCTTACCATTTAAACCAATCCATCAGGTTGGAAATTCATTCACTGAATTGGTAAGAATTAGAAAAGCAGGAAACTTTGACTTTCGAAAAGTGGTGCACCTGTCTATCGAAAGAACCAAAAAGTGCGGAAAAAGTGGATTACATTAATCAGGAGACCTAGTTTTCTGGAACTTTTTGAACGGAATGATACATACCATTTGTTTTCCAACTAAATTTCCGGTTTTTCCAGGTAAATGGTAAGCGCCCCTATTCTATAGCCAACACTTTTAACAATGTCATAATAATCAACTCTAAAGGCCGGCACACACAAGGGAGCTTGCTCTCGCAACACGCAACATGCTCGTGGGTAATCCTGGGTCATTTTGCTAGACCAGTACACACAAGGGAGCTAARCGCTGAAACAACCCAATTGGAGCATGGAACTAGTTATAAATTTAACAAATAAGCCAATTTGATTGGACAACTGGAGACAGGTTGTTGCGCGGTAATAAAATTTTCAGTACACACGAGGGAGCTTGCAACAGATTTGCTCCTCAAGCTTGCTCCATCATATTTAACCATTTTGATATGAGGAAGCAAAACCCAGGAGCAAAAGCTTTGTTGCGCAACATTTTTTCCCGAAATCATTGAAATCATTGGTTCAGACGAGGGAACTTTGCTCCCAGAGCATGTTGCGGGAGCGTGTCGCAGGAGCAAGCTCCCTCATGTGTGCCGGCCTTAAAACTATGCAGCTGTAGAATAAATGGCCAGTGAATTACAGCAGCTGTGGATTAAGAAGTTAAGGAAAAATAAATTTTATAAAATCAAATTAAATTGGATTTTCAAAACACTTTTTCCCTTTTTTTGAGTGTCTATAAATGAGATAAGTTCCCTCTTTCCAGAAGGGTGGGAGTTTGGACCAAAATGTTGAGATTTCAAGGTAGCTGCAAAGAAAGCACTTTACATCAAAAAGTAGGGAAAGTAAGAGAACATGGAGAAAATTAACAAGCACCTCTCCCTATATATGACTGACATTAGGGGTCACATGTCTCATGGGTGAGAGTTTGGGGCTAGCAGTTTCACTGCTATGCTACTTTTACATCCCAATCAAACATCCTGGCTAACGTTTTCCTTCATTTACAACACAGTGAACGTGCTGAATCCACTGGTGCTACAGGGGACAGACTGAAAGAAGGTTCTGCCATCAATCAATCGCTATCAATGTTGGGAAACTGCATCAAAGGTTACTATTCATTCTTATATATTTACAGTTAAAAGAATTTGTGTCGACGTTTTCTTTATATCAGTACACATTCTGAAATTCCTTGATCAATAGTTGATGGTTTTCTTTTGCTTTTGCTTTCAGCCTTGGCTGATCAAAGTTCAGGAAAAAAGAATGTTCTAGGTAAGTTGAACATTTCGACTGATCTCAAAAATAATTTTTCAAATATACAATCTTCTACTGCTTTTTTAGTTGTAGTGCTCTTGATCATGATCTTGTTCATGTTAATAAAAAAGTGCACTCTATTTTCTTTTCTAGTTCCGTTTCGTGATTCAGTCCTAACAAAATTGCTCAAAAATGCTCTTGGAGGCAACAGCAAGACAATAATGGTATGTTAGTGATGGCCATTTATTTAGCCATTTTTTTTAAATGTTTAGGTAGGAAAAGTGTACTTGAAGGTTTTTTATGCGTTTCATTTTGCTCAGTCTAGTTGAAATTCATATATAACCTCTTTATAAAACAGATTGCTGCACTCAGTCCAGCCGATATTAATTATGAAGAAACTCTTTCAACCTTGAGGTTTGGTAAGTTTTGCCTGATAATTTTTACAGAGAGAAACTTCTTTTTTTAATGTAAAATTGCAGAAAATTGGACAAAAATTCTCATACCAATACTTTTGTTTGAGCTTCTTGACTGAACGAGAATCATGAAATTGTATTCAGAGTAGATGCGAAAAAAATGTATCGTAATATCGTAATCTTGTTTTCCAAAAAGTTAGAAAATGAAAGTATATTAATTAATAAGTCTTTATTCAAACTATACACAGCTGACCGAGCAAAAGCCATTAAAACGAAAGCCGTCGTGAACGAAAGCCCAACTGACAAACTGATCCGTGAGCTGAGAGAAGAGAATGCACGACTAATGGAACAGATTAAAAAGGGAGGTGTAGTGTACGTCCAGGGGGAGGCACCTGAACAGCAGCAGCCAGGTGGACCGTCAGAAGAAGGTATGTTAGTTGGTACTCTCTTTAGAAGGGTGAGGGAGTGACCCTCCCTCCCACAACTGAAGCGTATTGTAAAACAGAAAGAATTAGACTGAGGCAGCCAACTTTCTTCAATTTTCGAAGAGCATATAGCCTCCAATTGGCTTTCTTACTTACATAGCGGTATTGCAATTGCCTTTCAAATCTGGGGTCTCAGGTTCAATTCCTGAACTCGGCATCACATGTGAGTAGAGTTTGTTGGATCTCCTTTGATTCGAGGGGTTTTCTCCAGGTTTTCGAGTTTTCCTCCGACCATAAAACGTAACACGCTAAATTTCAAATCGATGTGCGAGTCAGCCGTGCCCTGACTTTGATCAGCCCAAAGGCTGTTTCAGGGTTCGATCTGTGAGTTTGCCGCGTACTGCCTGACCTAGATCAGTTTTAGGGTATCCATAAAATTCGAATGTTTTTAACGTGACCTGTAGGGTACATATACAGTGGAAAACAATACCATGAACACCGTTGGTCTGCTCTAAAAACTGTCTAACCTTCACATCTAAAATCCATAAAGCAGCCAAAAAGCAGAGTTCTTTTTGAAAATCTCCAATCACGTGCGATTGAATTTTTACAAAACATGGCTTGAAAACAATATTGGAATTCACTTTTAAACTTAACAGTTATTTGAGCATTGTTAGCTCGAGACATTTTGGTAGTTTCAAATTATTTTTATTATTTGACTTTTAGAAATGGAGGAAATGAAGAAAGAGATGGAAGAACAGGTAGGAATGAAACTTCTTTATTCTAGTTGGGTTAAACACTAGCCTAATGGTGAATGCCACTTTCTATGTACAGTTAAAAAGGAATCAAATGGAGATGGAACAAATGGAGAAATCGTGGAAGGAAAGACTATTGGAAACAGAGGCAGCATACAAGGTCAGTACTTGATAATGAAATTTTGGGGTTTGTCAGAACACTCGAGAAGTTTCGAGAAGCACTCTGCTACGCATCGTGTTCCTCCTAACACTTCTCTCGTGTTCTGCCAACCCCGCGTGCTTTATGACTGCACACAGCACGCGCGCGCGTTTTCTATTTCTTCATTTCATCTGCGAATATCGGAGGAAAATAAATTGCTGACAAATCATTTGATTTTTGTACAAGGCGAAAGAAGAGGAGGAGAAGAGAGAAAAAGAGATGCGTATTACTACTCCGCACTTCTGGAACTTGAACGAGGATCCTCAGCTGTCGAACATGATAGTTCACTTCATTAAACCAGGTCGGTAGAGATTGTAGGGTTTAGGAGTCTAGTTAGGCACCAGCATTAACGACGTTCAATTTATGTTCAAGGTACACAAAGAATTGGTAATCGTAAAGCTGACCCACCTGCTGATATAACACTGAGCGGTCTGAGGTAAGGATAACATTAACAAACTTGCGCACTTCAGGTTGTGATGACATTTCTCGTCGCGCACTATAATACGATAAATGTCCAAACATCTGCATTTCATATCGCGCTACTTTAAAGGCTTGGACAGCTGGTGCGCGTAACGTACGATTGAAAAGTTGGACGAACGGTCCAATTTTGTGGGTTACATTTGTACCTTGTGTCCTGGCTTGGAAGAATCCTGAGGAGTGGTGCACCTATAGCACGCAAATATCTGAGCAACGGTATAGTAATAAAATCCCTCTTAGCAGCCGTTTCCATGCAACGTAACCAAGCAAAAAAACGCAAAGTATTCAAGCTCGCACTAAACTAAAATGATTAAATCTCATTACCAAAAACGCCTACAGAAAAACTAAATCGGGTGAAACTTGTTGCGCGTGACATTGTAGAAAGATCGATTGTATTTACGGCATGATTCGTGTGCGTGACGGTTGAAAAGATGAAGATATGGTACAAATTTAAGCGTCACACTAGTCTGCATCCATTGTTTTTTCTGTTTATTTTTGATACAAATCATCGCGGGCGTGCAAAAATGCATGGGAATGAAATAAAAGTGCGCTGTACTGAGATTGCGCGCGAAAATCAATAAACACAATTGTTAAAATTGGGTCCAGTTGTGGACTACGGTTACATAAGTGTTTGATTGCACGAGGGTTGGTCTCCAGTGGAAGACCTTGAATAGATTTACACTGAAATCCTGATGCTCCATATATGTAATACACAATGGTTGGTTAATGTATTTGGTCTACATTTTTCTGTAGTATTTTACCAGATCACGGTTCTCTCAAGTGTGAAAATACTACCATTAAAATCAAGCCCTCTAAGAACGCAAAGCTGACAATCAATGGAAAGCCGTGCACAGAAGAAAAAGAACTACATCATAATGATAGGTAAGAAACAAATTGTAAGCTCTCAAAATTGCGCGGGTGAGACGATACAGGGGTAAACCTGTGGTTGTGCGCGTATTTTGTACGTCAATCAAACAGCGTTGTCCTAGCTGTATCTCTTTACGATTTGATTGAGCATTTACAGCAAACTATAACAACTGTGCCACAGGGCACAGAGGTAAGACCTGTGGTTGTGCGCGTATGTTGTCCGTCAAACACGTTTGTGCCAGCAGTTTCGTTGAACGTTTGCGCACGTTATTTCCTTGGAAAGATTAACCTGGAAAGTGTGACTAGGTATAGACGTCGAAACCCGTATACAACTAAATTTCATTTTAGTCCTTCCCACCGTTGAAAATTGCGTTTATACGTTTCTTTGCGCATTAGATCGTATATTTTAATGAATTTGCGCTATATTAAGTAATAAAATTATTATCATTATTTATTATTATTATTATTATTATCATTATTATTATTATTATTTGTGCTGCTAGGAGCAGCATAATGTCACTAAAACTATTATATATTCTAAGAAGAAGCTTCTACTTTATTACTTTGTTTGTTTAGAGTCATGTTCGGATCCAGTAACCTGTTTGTAGTGCACCACCCTACAGAACTGGACAAAGCCATCCAGTCAGGAGGCAAAGTAGAAAAGATCACCTTTGATATGGCACAGGAAGAGATCGCACAGAACTCTGGCTTCAACATGGACAAGACTGGAGGAAAATCAAATGGTAAGTTAGGATCTTGAACATTCGTACAGTGCGCTTTCCTACCATTTCACTCCATACGCGGTAGCTTTTCTGATGTTCTTCCTTGTGTCTATCAGATTTGCTTTGTCAGTAGGGCAGTTTTSGTATGACTGTGTGAACAATAAGTGCACGTAATATGCATGCGTAATCGTAGCGATCCAATATCCAATATTGGTTGAACAGTAATTGTGCGTGCTTTATTGGTTTAAGAGATTTTGAAAGACAGTTTCATAGTCATGACAACCGAAACTCCGTCGGCTCAATTGACTGAGTACCGGACTTTCGTGCGGGAGGTCATGGTTCGAGTCCCAG
Source organism: Actinia tenebrosa (assembly GCF_009602425.1). Next base: position 15,754 of record NW_022260610.1, on the reverse strand, counting down.
CCGGACCAACACTCAGGGTCTCAAAATAACTGAGGAGAAAGTGCTGCCTTTGTAATAACAACTACAAATGGTTAGACTTTCGAGTGGCTCGATGACCTCTTTAAATGGCGGACCCGTCTCTCCACGCTTCCTCATTACTAACCAATATCGGAGCACGTAAAAGAACCAATGAGGACATAAAGAAACCCTGGCAGTGACCACCATTATTGCCTACACCTCATACTAACCACCTCATCTCTCATGATTGTAATTTGCATAAAAAGGCAAACTGGCATTCACAACTCAATGTAAAGCACCTTCGATTATATCTATATAGAAAGGGCGCTATATAAATAATGAATCATGAAGAAATAGAAAACACGCGCGTGTGCAGTGTGCAGTTATAAAGCACGCGGGGATTGGTAGAACACGAGAGAAGTGTTAGGAGAAGCACAAAGCGTAGCGGAGTGTTTCTCGACACTTTTCGAGTGTTCTGCCAATCTCCAAGTGCTTTATAACTTCACACAGCACAGCAAGCAAGTTTTTTATTCCTTTTATATAATACAAATTACRTAAATGACGAAACTGAAAGTGCGCGCGCGTGGAATGTGCTCTCATAATGCACGCGCTTCAAACCAATCAGAACGCGAGATTTAGAGCAGTTATTTTATAATAATCCATAATTCATTCCTAAGCATTTCACAGGTGGAATAGCAGCACACTACAAAATTGGCTCATAAAATCTTTAGGAAAGAGTCGGATTAAAAAATCGCAATTTTTAGGGGAATGTCTAAAGCATAGGTTGTTTTATCAGATGAATTGCTGCTGCAAGAGGATCTTGTGAAGCTCGTCCCTATGGTAAACGAAGCGAATGCAATGGGTGAAGAACTGGGAAAGAAGGTGAGAATCATTTATAACAATGGAAATGTATGATTCAGATAGATCACTGACGTAGAAAGTTCAGTCTATCTGTTGTAATGATGATCGATGACAATCAGCGGTACATCTAGTTTGGACTGCGTCGATGTGTCGAATCAAACAAGTCGGATTTACAGATGATGATAATGATTATTGTTATGGCGATGATTTAATCTTATTGTATTTTTCTTTTGAAATAGGTTAAGTTTGAACTCATGCTTATCTCGCCGCAATCAAGAGGATTAAAGGAAGGCAGAACCGAGGTTAATTTTGCATTATCGATAAGAATAAAGAAGATAAGATTTTACGAGTGTTAAAAATCATGGCGCATGTCATGTCCTGACTTTGATCAGCCTAGATGTTGTTTCAGGGTTCGATCTGTGAATTAGCCGTGCCCTGACTTAGATAAGCCCAGAGGTTGTTTTAGGGTKTGATCTGTGAGTTAACTGTGCCCTGACTTAGATCAGCTCAGAGGTTGTTTCAGGGTTTGATCAGTGAGTTAACTGTGCCCTGACTTTGATCAGCCCAGAAGTCGTTCCATGTTACAGAAGACTCTGATGGTCAGTATGCTACTAACTTTGTTATTGACTGACTTCTGCTTTTGTTTGACTTTGTTYGTTCAGGTGAAGGTAAAGATGAAAAGCACCGTGGATGATGCGGAGTGGGTTTGGGACCGGAACAAGTTTTCTAACCGGAAGTACCTGATGCAGGAAATGTATCAGAATTATGTTGAAGGAGAGGAGTGGGACAAACCAAAGGTAACTGTGATTTGAGGTAACGGGGGCACGATAATACTAAGTGGGAAGTCAAAGGGACATCGATCCCAAATACTGAAGATGAATCCTGCACTGCCCTGCCCTGCACTGCCCTGCCCTGCACTGCCCTGCCCTGCAAATATTAATTCCCATTTCATTCCCATTTTATCAAGATTTTGGTTTGAATGGATAGCATTCTGATTCATTTCTTCTTGGTCGATTTAGGAGGAAGATCCGTTCTGGGAGCCTGATGATGTAGACGTTATGATTGGATCTGTACAGGTTTACCTGCAGAGCTTGGCGTACAAAGTGAGTAGAGCTATTCTTTTAAGTAATGAGTGAGGAAAGGGGAGGGGGGGACTCGGAACCAACAGAACCGCGCCCCCAGATCTGCCCCTGGTTTGAAATGTACTACTTTATATATATTTTTAACAATGCGCGTTATTTTGATTAGATTGAGTTAGAAGAAAATCTGGCCATCACTGACCATCGCGGTGACGACAAGGGCACGCTGCAGGTATACCGGTGATAAAACGTATATGCATGCAGTGAAAGCTGCGTTTAGAATGAGAAGAAGTATCTTTATAGATAATAAAGGGAGATGGAAGCGAGAGAAAGGGGAGAAAAAGAAAGGGAGGGAAGTGAAAGGAAGAGAAGTGAAGGGAAGTGAAGTGACGGGAGGGAAGGGAAGAGAAGAGAAGAGAAGAGAAAAAGGGAGAGTAACCCCATAACCCCATCTCCGAATGCCAAGCTTCGCAGTCAGATGAGGACTAAGCCAATATATCTGCAATGTATATTAAATGTTTCATTCATAGGTTGAGATTTTCCCCTGTGATGATAAGGGAAATGAAGACAATGATGATTTCGTTGAGGAACCAGAGGAATTGGTGAGCAACATTTACATAACACGTGGCGGTCCAGTTGAAATGACGATACCTAATGCAAGTGCTCACTTTTATTTTAGGTTGGCAAGAATTTGTATTTTAATTTTAAAATTCCTTCGGCTCGAGGTCTCCCGCACCGGTTTTCCAAGGTACGATATATTACCCGCTTTTAGGGAGGTTTTAATGTTCATATGCGGCGAAGCGGTCTCATTGTGTGTACGAGGTAACACCGGCAATATACAAAAAGTTCTTTTATAGGTAATATACCCAAATATGATAACTACCCCCCGCCCGCCGCCGCCTCATTTCCAGTCTTACCCTGCAAGTAGAGTCAACTCGCAGGCTAACCACTCAGATAAAAACGCTAGCGCTTTGTCTCATCTTTTGCCGCGCTGTCACTGTCTTGAGGACAGAGTGTTTCTATTGGTAGAATCAAATAAGATTATTCATGTTTTCCTTTTATCTGAGTGGTTAGCCTGTGGTCCACCGTAAAACGTTCTGTTTGCACGACTTCCACAGTTAAATCCCAAATTGCTTTAGAAGTTTCTACGATAAATAATAATGGGCTGTTCTTATATAGCATATTTAACATTGTCTCGGTGCGCTTTACATTTATGACCAGTGGAGGACTTTACGGGCTGCGTATTAAGGCGCTATTAGCAGCCGTGCAGCTTACAATCATGAGTGATTTGTTAGTACATTAGTGTTATGCCTTCAAAGGGTAATCGCGTAATCTGGTCGTTTGTCTTGGTTTTCTTAGGGTCAAACATATTGTAGTTTCAAGTTCTATCTGGATAAACAAGCCTCGTCAACTGGAACTATTGAGAACACAATTAATCCAAACTTTGGTTACAACAAGAGATTCTCGTATTCGCCAGTAACAAAGCAGGTAAGAGGTACTGGTCCGTCCGTCCGTCCGTCCGTCCGTCCGTCCGTCCGTTCGTTTGTTTGTTTATTTACTTATTCATTTATTTCAGTTTCTAGATTATTTACAAAACCAGCCACTAGTAATCGAAGTATGGGGTAAGCAGAGAGGTCGTAAAGTAAGCAAAGTAGAACAGCCCGGTCCTAAACCAGTACCCAACAAAACTACCCCACCACAGAATACACAGACACCGCAACAGCCCGCTAATGGTGGACCACTAGCACATAGGACACCTTCTTTGGTAAGAAAGTCTCAACGGATAAACCACAAGCTCTTTCTAATGCAGGCCTGCATGCCGAGTGGGAGAATAGGGCGGTAACGCATGCTGCGTCTATAGTTATCTGGATCGTACAATATGATCAAACCGCTCTTATTCATTATTTRTATTACTTTCAGACTAATGAAGAGCAGCGTGCACGTGATCTGCAGATGACAAAATCTATTAAACGAGCTGATCGTTCAGAGAAAAAACTGGTTAGTATGAATGGTTATTGCTGTTTACATTCCTATCTTGTCTTATGAAAAAAACAAGACAAGACATGATAAGAATAATAGGGACCTTAAGCTGTAGGACGGCAACGTGGGCGACAACGTCGGCGAAATTGAAGCGCTTCAACCTTCTATTGTATTATTATTTCGTGTTTACCTAGTATTTTACTCAATAACCATCCCCGTTTTAGAGTGAAATGTCGTCTTTTGGGAGCGCTTTACTTATAACGAAAATCAGCAAAGATAAGCTTTTGGCGTAGCCGTTCTCTTTAGTACGTAAAAATAGGACATTTCACGTCTTAYTTTCAGCATAAGACGGCAATGATGCACAGTATTTCGTACATTCCAATGAGTATCTATTGAATAGCGCAATTAGTGCTATTGTATGTTTGCCGTCGTCGTCGTCGTTGCCGTCCTGCAGCTTAAGGTCCCTAATACTAGGGGCTAAGTGATTCTAGGTCTTGTTCTGGCATCGAATGCAATGCCGGGGCTGAGAAAATAGTCTTTGTTGTTAGGAGCCGTATGCTTGGATATTTTGCAGTGGGCTTTTGGCTTTGTGAATAGGTGTTTTGTATTCTTGGGGTGCATCTTACGTCATAGGCGCCATGTTGGTTGCCTTGACATCACATTAGGCGTTTTTATTGCTAGATCAACCAAGATGGCGGCTGTCTTATTGTTATTCATATCTCAAAAGATTTTTTCGGTCAGGTGGTTACACTACAACAGTTAGTAGAAACTCGACATATCGCGGGCCATGTGGGTTGATACCACTTCTTGAGCTTGACCATAATAGCTATGAAAACCAGCAGTTCTTTTAGGTCCCGTCCACAAGTACCCGGAAATTTTTGTATCCGCAATTTTTTTTTTTTTTTTTAAATTTTCGAATACGATGACGTAAACACGATTTTGCGCATGCTCAATAAGAAAAACTATCCGTCAAAGGGACTAGGCACTAGCGTGCATCAGGGCGGATCATGAAATTTCCGAATACGTGTGGACAGTGAAAACGATTCGAAAACGATTCGAATACGCTGGGTGTGGACGCGAACATTTTCGTATCCGCAAAAAAAACAACAAAAAAAACACATTTTGCGGATGCAAAAATTTCCGGTTGCGTGTGGACGGGGCCTTATACTTTCAATTCCGTATCAACTGAATGGATCTTTGTGTATGAGAATAAATATGAAATATATATTTGTACTCCGGTTGTAGCGTATCAAATTAAGTTGATCCTCGCAGTATATGAAGCAACTTATGCAGCTACAAATCGAAAGACTCAGAAAAAATTCTGAGTCTTGAATGGATCTCTTTAACCGAATTACATCAAGCTTGAAACTATAACTTACTAAATGCATGCTGTCCTTGTTTTTACAGAAAAAGATTCGAGAGATGGTAGAACAAGCCAAGAAAAACAACAATACAGCTATACCAGTAAGTAACTTGACTTGATTGCTTTCATTTTCCTGGCCTGTGCATCTCCTCTCTATTCTCTCCGTCCGACSCCAACCAGGAATAATAGCTTTTCCAGCCTATAGAGACCACTTTCAACAAATTCCAGGGTAACTCAATTTTGAGAAAAATTAATATTTTTTAATGCTCAAGAGAGTAAAAGTCATTGTTCTGTTGTCAAAATTTTACCACCAGTTTTTACCACCAGTATATCTGTCACTAGTCAAATCCAACTTGTGGTCTATCATCAATGGTGCGTTCTGATTGGATGAGCTACTACTAGGCTATAAGTCATCAGTAGTCTACTAGCGAAATTGTGCTGGCTTTGAAAACTGGCAATACATTCAATTTAACTTGAATTTAAAACTTGTTTGCATCTATATATTTGACCGACTATTTAGATTTGACTAAAACAATTAGCCCCTCTCGCCCTCATAACCTATGAGTCAATAGCCCATTCGTTCTCGAAGACTAATTGCTAATTATTGCAAGGGGTCTATATAGGCACAGGATGGAAGGACCTCCCTTTACCATCACTATAGAGCGTTTTCACTCACATGAGAAGGCAGCCATAAACAATAGAAACTTTCTGCACAGTATTTGCATAAAAATAGAGTTCAATTCCCGGAGGATAGAAAATGTATTGTTTTGGTACCCCATAATGGCCGCTGTGACGTCATGTGAAAATGCTCTATATCTGTTATTATTGCAAACCAAAGATTCTTGAAATGAATTACGCTTCAATTGTTCTAAATAACCTCCTCGTGTTGTTTTTGTATCGAGGTGTCGGAGATTGAAGACATACTTAACGGAGGAGAGGGTGACAAGTTCAAAGCAACCGCTAGTATTGTCATGACAACAAACAAAGCAGCTGCAGAAAATGACGGCAAAGTAACCAGCGCGGCTTGTGTCGTCCAATGAGCAATCAGCTTGTTTTGTCCAATAAGCAATCAGCTTGTATTGTTCAATGAGCATTAAGATTCATCTGGTGTGCGTCTAGTGAGTATTCAACTGGAGTGTCCAATGAGAAAACGGCTACTTTTTATCTAATTAGCATTCTATTTGTGTTGTGTTATCCAATAATTATACAGCTCGTATTTCCATCTTTTTTTTCTTTTTTTTGGGGGGGGGGGGGGGGGGGGGGGGGGGTGAGGGGGATAGCTGGTGTTGTCAAATAAGAAACACCTTTTGTTATCCAAATACCATTCAGCAGTTTTCATTTGTCATTAAGTGGGGATTTATTGCGTTGCCCAATAATGTATGAATTTCATGCAACTGATAAGTTGCAAGCATTCCCAAAAGAGTCAAAGACAAGAACATGGCGGCCATTGTGGTGCCGTTAACGATAGATGCACATGAAAAATCTTTCGTCAAATAGCACCAACATGACCGCCATGTCGTATCCTGCAATCGAAGAGAGATATTGTCCAAAATCGGACGAGTGATATAAATTATTTTTTCAATCATTTCTCATTCCCATACCTCATCTGTAGCATACTTATCCATTATTTCATTTAACATATATATCACGTGTTACCAAGGAGCACCGTACGCGATTTAAATTATATAATCAAAATGCACTTGTTTTTTATTCTGGACTTTTAAGGGCACTTCGGAACAGGAGTAGCTCAGTTGGTTAGTGTCTAGCCTTTAGAGCTTAAGGTCCACGGTTCGATCCTCAGGATCTCCACGTCTGTTTCAACTTCTCTCTAATCCATGTAGCTTCAGATTTAAAAACTCTTAAAACAGAGCACTGATGGAGAGAGGGGGTAAATTGCGCACCGTCGGCTTCCATTGATAGCAGTTGAATTTCAACTGTAGGAACTACCGACTACCTTTACCTTGCCATAAATATAGTAGTTTGTCGACATTTCCATGAGGAAAGACAACCATAGTATTTATGCAGCGTCCTTCAAATCTAATACTTCTGAGCCGGGATGAAATGCATGGCCTTTCATGAGAAAGGAGTGTATATACACTTATTTCAATAAAGTTGGTCACCTGAAAAGCTATAAAGCCGAGGCCGACAAGGATTATGGGTAGATTCATTTACACGTTCAACCGCTTGATAACTGTTCATGGAATTGCGAATCTTTTGACGGTTACAGTCTCACCTCTTCTGAGCATCATCGAGCTGCAGTTTGTATTAAAAAAGCTTTGTATATATATGCTTTTTTTGATATGAAACGTTTCCCATGATGCTCAGTGATCTAAGCTTTCTAGATTTTTGGTGACTAACTTTATTGAAATAAGTGTATCCGCAGTTTTGAATAGAGTGCGCACAATAACTCATAACAAAAGTACTAATTGAGTGATAAATAGTACTAGTAAACAACGCGATTTTACTTAAGCCGTGATCCAACAATTTTTAATGCGTAAGAGTTAGATTAGCCTGCTATGCAGACGTTTTTAGTGTCGGCTCGTTTAGGAACGCAGCAGGCTAGAGTTAATACACCGAATCGAAATACTGCAACTGATTTAAATAACTTGTGAAACGCTTTTATGTTTCCACGTGAGCACGAGGCTAGTCAGTCGCTAGTCAGTGCAAAACAGAACAATTCTTGGTTTGCAATCAATCCCAAGAGAGCACAATAACAAAAGGGATGTCCGCCATGTTGGAAGATATAACAAAAGAATTCATTTAGGCCCCGTCCACACGTATCTGGAAATTTTTGTATCCGCAAATTATTTTTTGCGGATACGAAAATGTTTGCGTCCACACGCAGCGTATTCGAATCGTTTTCACCGTCCACACGTATCCGTTTCCGTAAAATTTGCGGATACGGACACAAATATTTCCGGACACGTGTGGACGCAACCCGTGTCCGAAAAAAAAAAAATTGGCGAATACACAAATTTGCGGATACGTGTGGACGGGGCCTTAAAAATCTTTTGTCAAATTATTCCAACATGGCGGCTATGACGTCTATTGCAAACGAAGAATAGTTATTTAAATCGGTCGGCATATTTTGATTCGGTGTATAGACACACACTCACACAAAAAGGAATAAGATCCACTACCCTCTATAACTATTAGTCTACTGACTAGATATTTCACGGGTTAAGTAAAACCATTCTAAAGACAATTAGTTTTAGCACAGGTTTATAGCAGGTCGTCGATAAATAGTATTGTCTAGTATTAGTAGGTCCATAGCAGTTCCAGTAGATCTGGGACTGTTTCCGTGCTGAGCACACAATATCAATAATTATTTATTGCAATTAATAAAAATAATATCAGAGTGTAGAACATTCGTGTTTTATTTGTTAGTAAAGGTCTAATTGCACCTAGTGGGATATTTAGCAATTAGTCCTCCAGCCCGAATGGTCTATTGACTCATAGGCCACGAGTGCGAGAGGATTAATTGTTTTAGTCAAATCCAACTAGTCGGTCAAATATAAAGATGCAAAGGAGTTTTGAATTTAAGTTAAATTTCATGTTTTGGTTTTCAAAGCCAGCACTAGTATTAGGATATAACTTATAGCCTACAGTAGTAGTAGCTCATCCAATCAGAGCGCAGCATTGATAGACCATTAGTTGGATTTGAATAAAGAATAGTTATTTCATCCGCAAGGCTGGTCTAGCTTGCTTTCAGAGATGAGGTCTTCGCTTTTACTTAAGAAAAGGGAAGACTAGTGACCTCGTTTGCATTGGATCGTGTAACTGGAAATAGTGACGTGATATGGTGAAGCTTCTTGATCTCGTCCAATATTCACACCGCGCAAGACGACGTGTGTTAAAATTCTAACACACAGCGTCGTATATTGTTGTCTCGATCGTTGAGAGAATTGGGGAAATTGAAATTGATAATCCCATTTCATCCACACAAAAATTATCTTTTCAAACGTTTGTGAAGAAAGAGAAAACGTTGAGCAATGTGAATCAAGCTACTACGGTCTAGTCATACACGTGCTCCATAATAATTCAACAGGTTCTTTTATGTCCTATAAGAAAGAAAATGTTTTTAAATGTCTTCGTCTACTCAGGTCTTCTTAAAAAATTTCGGCTAAAACGTTTTTTATCTTATTTGTATATGACGTCATAAGTGAGCGCGCACGCGCGCGTAATTAGCTTGCTCATTCCGTGATTGTGACGTCACCCACTGGAGGGAAACTACCAAGAAGAACACTATGCTAAGCTATTTGTCATCCTGGCTTCAAGGTGATTCTGACGACCCTCTAGATATAGTATGCACGGATTTCGAGGATGATAACGAGTGGGTGTGGGTGGTGGTCACGCCAAGTGATAGCGAAAACATCGAGAATGTCCTGGAAGATTACATAGTTGTTCCAGTCAGTCCCGCTGTAAAGAATGAACCAGCATCAACGTCAAACCCAATACCAATGCCTTACAAAAACGCGCTGCGGTGTGACTTCCGCATGCGCAAAAAGAAACGATACGGTAACAGGTTGAAGATTTACCCTCCACTAATGATACATCCTAAAGAGTGCGTTAGGAAAGCCTTGAAAGCTTGCTTAATTAACAAGCATCGTGCAGTACCGTACGAGTATGTCAGAGACGTTATGATTAAGAAGAGTTTGGAAAACCTGCAATTGGATTTGGCAATACCCCAGATCGTTCCGGGTACTGATCGAGTCAACATTCTTGAGGCCAGTACCCTGAGTGTCTGTCATCAATTGAATGACATTCGAGATTCTCATGGCTTCTATACGCCAAGAACACGAACCAGATCAAGAGTGATCTGTGATCCATTTGAAAGCCTGTCAGCAGATGGGTGGTCAGTCCTGGTTGATCCTAATGGAGAGTTCCTCTCATCTAGTATGGTGAGAGTATGGAGCATCAGGAACAGATTGAAAGAACATGAACAATCACGTGTACTGGAATCACTCACTTCAAAAGGAGCCGACCCATTGAAGAAGGTCTTGGAGAGGAATCGTGCCGATACAAGAGTAACATGCTTGGGAAGGAGAAGAAAGAGAGGTAGAAAGCATGAGCTGATGGCTAAACCAGGCCATATATCACTACTGAACAAGAAACCGTGTGAACTAAGCATTGTCCCATGGTATGCCGATATTGACCTGTCCCCTTGGTATGACACTGTCTGGCCTGCTAATGATGTGCGACTCTCTCGAAGGATCAAGTCCTTGATGCGAACCTACAAAGAGGTTTTTTTAACTCTTCAGTACTATCTGGCTCAATTGCTCGATAGCTTAGTGAGTACTGACAACATGGAACTTTCCTGTTGTGAAAGTAAAAGATGTCACGATATCAAGCCATATGACAAGTTTTCAGCTAAAAGAGCTCGGTCTGTGCAGAGCTACCGCAAGAGAAACCAAAAGATGAATGGGAAGAAAAAGTTGGACAGATGGAATGCAGCACAAATGAAGAGAAGGGACAAAGCAGCTTGCATAAGGAAGAGATCGATGGGAAGGGGGCGGCATAACTGTGCTGTAAAAAGAGCATTCTAAGCCACATGGAGAACCTACATGTACAATGAAGATGTACATATTGAAAAAGATCAGTGTCATATAAACAAAGCAATCAAAAAATAAAGTCAACCAGGATCTGTCTTCTTGATTTTTCTCATTACAGGGTTAAAATACATAGATTTCCTGCGATGATTAAGATTTAAGATGAGAGCTGTCACATCCTTAGTGTATCTTCCCTTTCCATGTAATTACAAAGATTGTACAAATTCAGTTATCTTTTCTGGCTTGTTGCTCAACAAAAAGGTGCCCCGGAGCAATACTGCCTCTCTATTATATCAGGGTTCGGTTTCTTAATAATCACAACAATTATTGCTCAATTGTTTTCTCCAGCTTTAAGTCTTGATTGAAGCTTTTCCTCTTCCTCTTCCAACAGCTCTAGTTGTATTTGAAGATGTCTTATTTTGTTGTTGACTTGTGATGAGTATGTCTCTCTTGTGAGGAAATTTTTAATGTTGTCACTCCAGTGAAGTTTCTGGGAATCAAAATGGAGCAAAAAGTCAGTCAACATTGTATTGTTTCATGTACCTGTAGAATCTAACATTTTATTAACCTTTGGTGTATGACACTGGGAGTCATTGCATAGACAACTTTTAAAGAGTTTTTTTAAGGTAGTTCCAAATTTCTGTATTGCATTTTCCTTTGCTTATTGGATTACTTTCAGGGCTTTACCCCCTTTTCGTTTCGTTTCACTGCCACTTCTTTGCAGGGTCCAGAGGCTTATGTTCAATTATACAATACACTTCACACTCACTGTCTACCACATTTAATATTCAAAGCACACAACTCTCAACCATACATTGGTTTTTGCAGAGGGAGGAAAACTAGAGAACCTGGAGGAGGCTAGAATAACTATCCTTGTAGCAAGATATCTAGAACATCCCTTTTTTWAAATTAAAAAAATACCTCTTCTAATTCTGTTTCTTGCGGTGGTTTAGGTGCATTTCCTGTCAGCTGAGGGTAGTTATACTCCAGAACCTTCTCTAGTCTCCAGACTCTGTATTTATCATACAAGAACTGTCCTGAAATGGAATATCGTTCAAATTATATCACACTGTACAACCTCTGAGCTGATCAAAGTCAGGGCATGGTTGAGCCACAAATTAAACACCGTACACCCTCTGGGCTGATCAAAGTCAGGTCATGGTTGACCACCCACAAATTGAACCCTGTACAACCTCTGAGCTGATCAAATTCAGGGCATAGTTGACCCACAAATTTAACCCTGTACAACCTCTGAGCTGATGGAAGTAAGGAGAAAAATTTTCGAATTGATAGAAAGACCTAATAAACCTTATGAATATGTGATGCTGAGTCCTGGAATCAAACCTGAAACCCCAGAGGTGAGAGGAGAGTGTACTACCAATTCCTCTTAGCTAATACACCCACCACGAGCACCCACAGTTCAAGTACACTCCATAATACAACATTCATGACCATGATCTCTTTTTTGCTACTTTCTGGGAATGTTCTAGGAGTTACATACCAAGAATAGGTTATAATTAAAGTTTTTTTGTCATGTATACCTAAGACTCCTAGACCAATGCCTTGAATAGAATTGGAAGCAATGACAAGTGGTCCTCTCCCTGTAGATTAAATAGATTAAATAAGGTCACAAGAAGTAGGAAAAACAATAATGTGATCAATGCACCAGTTCACATTTGATGTATACCACTATTTTTTAAGTCCACAGACTTATTTGCACAGGCTTAGCCTTGTTTATAAGCTGGCTATTCACAGATACCATTAAAGTCCGTAGGATTTCAAAAAAATAGTGTTATTTGATGACGGGTGCACATTTTTAATATTACTTGACTTTTGCAAATCAATTATGAATGAGTCTTAAGTCATATGAAACACAGTGGTGTTTACTGAAGGAGAAATGGGACTATTTGTGGCAAGTCTATAAAATCCAGGACAAGAAGTCTGCATTCAAGTGGGTTATCATGTGACAAGAATAGAGTACTTACAAAAAACACTGGACAAGATGAATCCAGTCAGACCACCACTAACAGCACAGGATAAAACGTCTACATTCAAGGGGGTTATTACGTGACAAGAATACAGTACAGTACTTACAAAAGACACTGGACAAGATGAATCCAGTAAGACCACCACTAACAGCACTTGCAAACATCGGTGATACTGGATGACGAGCCAATAAGATATTGATGTTGGAATCAGGTGATTCATTTGTAAATAACTGCTTTCTTCCCTTACCAAACTGGAAAAGGATACTATCACGAAATACTAGATAAAAGGAAAGAATGGATGAGAAAAATATGTCATCTAGAATCCTGGTTATTACAGTGTGACTACTCCAACCAAAGCCACCTCGACAAATTTTCCACAAATTAGCCAATCAAAAGTAGGAATCTGAACAATAGAATTGCTACAAATCGGACAAATATCAATGGGTTTACACGGCTTCAAGACTGCCGGCACCTTTGTTGTTGAATATAAACGTGCTGTCGTATAGCAACATAGTGATAAGATCTAACAGTGTCAGCCTGATAATATCTTTGTCTGGAAGAAACAAACTGTAATTGTAAAGACTGTGTCTTATACAGTCTCTAATTTGCTTTCCTGTCATATTTGAAGTCATACATTACTATTTTTCTATATCCTTGGTGACACAAATCACTAATTTGCGAAGAAAATATATTACCAGCTCTTCTTCATCATTTAGTTTTACCAACYGGAACAACGGAAGAATATTTAAATTCAAAATTTGCTGCTAATCTATTGTCTAAATACTCAAACACTATTGGATAATTTGTGGAAAATTTGTCGAGGTGGCTTTGGTTGGAGTAGTCGCACTGTTAAGGCCCTGGGCTAATTACATCAATTCATAGTGGCTTTGTGATGGACTTATGGCTTACAGTATAACTGGGGAAGCTTTAAATCAGAAGGAGAAAGAGTTTGAGATAAAGAGGTATCACTGAGATATTGTATTTTTATTTGATTTCCCAATCAATCTCTTATGTGTCATCTGCAACACCATAAACATGATACCGAGAAGGAGGGGACTGCTTATAACTAGAAGGACATTTGAATTAGCAGACTAGTGGTCTTATAACAAGGAGAGCTTATGACTAAGCGGGCTTATAGATGTAATTAGGGTTATAATTATATGGTAGCCTCCTAGGAAGACTATGCTCCAGCATCTAAGACAACCTTACCTAAAAAAGCTCCTGTCATAACGAAGAAGTTTCCTCCAACAGTGAGTCCATGAGTGTACACATTTCGACGTTTGAAGGACGCAATGGCATACCCAACAAGAAGACCAGAAGTTCCTGAAACATATATGAGAAATAGGCTTGAGCATCTTACAAGATTCTTGATGATCAACAAGTAAGCTTACACCATGAAATCCCTATTATAAGCCTTGGGCTTATACCCATTCATAAGGATTTTTTGATGGGCTTATAACCAGGAGGGCTTATAACCTGGGTTTTATGGCATATCATAGGGAGGGTGCATAAGACTTATACAATAATGAAAAGCTGCAAGTATAAAAAACTGATAAAATTTGAGGACATTCAGGAGCAAGCAGCAAAAAGCAATGCAGCCAGTGTGTGTGTACTGTATGTGTGTGAGGGGGAGGGGAGATTGCATTTGTGCTCATCCCCCCACCCCTTCCTCCTCAAAGCTACAGGCTGTCCTCGCATCTGAGCAGGAAATTTTCAGGAGAAAAACTTAAGCTTATTTGTCTTACTATAACTTGCCTAACATATATTTTAAAATTGAAACTCTCACCTGCTGTAGCAGAATACAGCAACAACTGCTTGGCCCGGTTTTTATCTCTCTTCCAGGTGTTGTAAGTCACTGCACCTGTGGCTCCAATAAAACCTACCAACAAATAAAGATACAGTAAACCTCCCTGGATAATATTTGGTGCTTTGTATGGTAATTGCGAAGAAAAACATCAAACAAAATAAGTCCTTACTTGATAATATGGCACTTCTAACAAATCTAAGGGGTGTCATTCCACTCATTTTGCTTAAATATAGAGGATTTTCAATCCATTTTTCTAGGAATCACTCTCTAACGTCCGCCATCTTGAATCCAATGCTTCGATTATTTCAGAATTGGGTTCCCTGTGGTTGTGGTTCTTTAAAGAAACAAATAAAAATTGTAAAATAGATATTTTTATTTGAACAGATAAAACCGATTGAAGAGGAAGAGAATAAACCTAACATAAGCACGTAAAAAAGACGTAGCCGAATCTCCAACAAAAATTAATTTGTTTTGATTTCCAAGTTTGGGTTTCCTGTGTCAAGGTGTCAGTTAAAGATGGCGGCGTCTAGCAACGAAACGTGCTCCTAAATACAGGAATCGCTCATCCATTGTCTTCTAGTAATTTACATAAATCATATGGTATATCTACGGTATTAGACTGCACTACACTGCACTATACTACACTTGACTGCACTAAACTGCACTAGACTACACTAGACTGCACTATACTACACTTGACTGCACTAAATTGCACTAGGGTGTACTAGACTGCACTAGACTGCACTAGACTACACAAGACTACACTAGACTACACTAGACTGCACTAGACTGCACTAAGGTACACTAGACTGCATCAGACGGCATCGGACTGCATCATGCTGCATCACTCTTCATCATGCTGCTTCGGACTGCATCATGCTGCATCAGACTGCATCGGACTACATCATGCTGCATCAGACTGCATCATGCTGCATCATGCTACATCAGACTACGTCATGTTGTATCAGAAAGCATCGGATTACATCATGCTACATCAGACTGCATCATGCTGCATCAGACTACATCGTGCTGCATCGTGCTGCATCAGCCTGTATCAGACTACATCAGACTACATCAGACAGCACTAGGGTGCACTAGGGTGCACTAAACTGCACTAGACTACCCTAGTC
>NW_022260599.1:103462-129067 GCF_009602425.1 Actinia tenebrosa | reverse complement strand
CCTTATTATTGACCTTATTATTGACCTTATTATTGACCTTATTATTGACCTTATTATTGACCTTATTATTGACCTTATAATATACCTTATTATTGAACTTATTATTACTACCGATCTTTCTACTGATTCAGACCTTTTAACCTGAAGCATTGCGTTCAAATACACCGAGTGATCAAGATAAAACTTAATTCAAATTGATTGGCTCAAGGGATGATTTACGATATGACTTTTTCACTGTAAAGGAGGGTAAAACAATAAGGTCATAAATAAATACCTTTATCTCCAGGGCAGGGTAATGTGTAGCCATGATCCCTATGCTGTACGAACTGCCTGTCGTTTAGCTTAGTTGTGCAGTACATTGCAAAGCAATCTAAGCAAATAGCATGGCCCACGTCGCAAGGGAACACGAGGACTGGATCCCTAGGGAACAATGGTGACAGCATAATTAGGCTTTGACAATCACATTTTGTTGAAGAAATAGAAAATGCGTGCTGTGTGCAGTCATGAAGCACGCGGGGGTTGGCAGAACACGAGAGAAGTGTTAGGAGAAGTGCTTCTGGACATTTCTCGAATGTTCTGCCAATCCCCAAGTGCTTTATAACGGCACACAGCACAGTAAGCAAGTTTTTTATTTCTTTTATAAAATACAAATTACAATAACCGTTATTTTAGATAGGAATGAAGCACGCGCTCCAGAATCAGAACGCGTTAGTAACAGTTATTTTATAATAAAAAATAAAGATTTTTATTTGATAAAGAAAACTAACAACGGAAACGCTAATCTAGTACGTGCATTTGCCCTTTTTCTGACTCTTTGGGCACCTGCCTGGTATATGCGCCGCTTGGCTTCTTGCTCATAAGAAACATAGTAACGATGGTAGTTAATTTTCTCAGCGTTGCGTTATTGCTGGTATACACACAAACATCTAAATAGACTATTTTTTCTCAATGTTTTATCATTTCAGACCCCGTGTCGTTCTCTTGAGAAGAAGATTCTTTGTTTGATTTGTTCATATTTGAATGTCTTCTCATGCGCAACCGTTAAACAAAGAAATGATACTGTAGGGAATGACACGAGGCATACCAACTACCACCACCTTCACTATTTACAACATTGATTCACGCACAAATCTACCCTAAAATATACAGGACATTTACCCATCATTCATCCCACAAATGTATTCTCAGCCTCTAAAGGCTGACCACACTGACTGCGAAATGATCACCACTATGTCAAATAGATCGTAATCGTACTCACATAACGTCACCACAGGCAATACAAGGTACATCTCTTATATTAGTGCGTATCAGATAAAGAGCGACTGATCTCTCGTCCTCTGATGCTGGATGGGCGGCACACTTGAAGTAGAATTCCTTATGAATAAAAGATAACGATTATCAAATTGGGAGTCGTGATTCTCGAGTCTTTCTAGATTCAAATTGATATTTTCTCATGAGAATATTAGAATAATAAGACAATTGGTGGCTATAAGCAGGTTAGTTTATTCTTATGACAAAGGATGCGTGCAACCCATACATATGAATCGTTTTTGTCCAACTCATTTTAAACTTTAGGGGACTCCTATGCGTTACCTCGCACCGCTTGGGGGAGGGGGGGGGGTCGTTATTATAATGCATTTCCCATCGAGATTATTGACCAAGCTAATGATATAATATAACCTAGTATGTGACTGATTACCCATGATAATCAGTCGCATTCTAGGTTAAACGCGACTGAACGAAGCTCCTTCGATCGACAAGCAAGTAACCAGTAACCAGAAAATACCAACTTTCTTGCAGCTGAGAAGTTGTCAGATAAATCCTGCTCATTATTTTACACACGACACCAATTGCAGAAGTACTGTAATTCTGGAGAATATTTATACCTGTCATCTTTTTGCTACTCTCACTTACCGCTGTCTTTCCAGAACAACCTTCTTTTTGGCATACCCCTTTTATTCTGCCAGCCTGCAAAACGTCATCCCATCCTTGTGGATCCTGTAAAATGAAATATAGACTATAAAGTACCTGCAATAATGGTGTGTATAGCTTGGCCATACGTGGATAAGTTAATAAGGAGTTGTATTCATCATTTCATGCGTACTTGGCGCTTTAGCCTCACTCTTCTACCGTCAGTCAACTTTTGAGGAGATCAGTTTAAGGTGCGATTTTTTGAAAATGTAATGAAAGTTTGTTTTATGCTTTTAAAGAGGCATTTGTCAGGGTAATAATCTTAGTGTCCGGAATAAAGTTGTACACGTTGATCCTTTTTCATTCTTGAGTATAGCCAAAATCGCCACGAAAATCACACCTTTAATCGCTGCCAAAATCGTAACTTTTGGAGGGTGGGTCGCACTCCCCCCCTCCCGCCCCCGTCCCCACCCTTGCTACGCACCTGCTTACTACTGTCATATTACCTGATTTAGGACCAAGGTTCCTTCTTTGCACGTTGAGCAGCAAACTCGTAGTTTTCCTGGTTGAACGTCTTTACATTGCCTGCAATAAACGTAATACTGGACTGATCTGCTACCTAGATGATGAAATACAAAATAGTAAAACTCAATATAGGAGATTATCTTATGCGGCCATTCTTGTGTAAGATGTAAATAAGACTGTATCCTGTGGGCTCAGCATTCCCAATGTATGTGTATTCCGACAGGAAGCTAAACAAAATCCATGTATAGAAAGATTTTTTWAAAATAATGATCAAGGTTCGTGCTGAGGTGACCACTTTAACATTCAAGGACTATTCAAGGAGTATAAAAGGACCCAAAAATGAATTTTCAAGGAGTATGTTCAGATAACTATCCCAAGGTTTTACACGGTGGTTGCTAATGGCTGACTTTCAGATTTTCCAATCTTTCTGACTAGATCTATTTCAGTACCATGCAAGTAATGATCGAAGCAAAAAATCAAGGAGTTTTCAATTAGTTTCACTAAAATCGTTAAATTTAAGAGCTTTTCAAATGCCCTTGAAAACGTTTGTTAAATTCAAGGAGTTTTCAAGGAGTTTAAGGAGTAGCACGAACCCTGAATGATTTATGATTTATATCATGGTGTAGCAAGGCCTTGATTATAGGGGGGGCAATGAACCATTTTCCCGCCAAATTATCCACAGGCATCCCGCATGAGTCAATTATTTAATGATGTTAATCATGAGAGGTGGTTAGTACATGAGGTGTGGGCACTAAGAGTTTTCACTGCCAGGGTTTCTTTACATCCTCAGTAGTTCATTTACCTCCCACTGACATTGGTTAGGAATAATAAAGTGTGGAGAGACGGGACTGCGATTTAAAGGAGTTATCCCAACCACTTAAAGTCTAGGCATTTGCAGATTTAAGTACTGTTTTAAAATCACAGGCAAAAGGAGATATATTCTCTGGGGGAATTCCTTCATATAGAAGGGTGGGTATGCTTGTCGCAAATTTTTAAAATGACCCCTAAGAGGTACCCGAGTCCTGTCCAGTTGGGTGTGGCAACTAATGATTTTTATCCCTAAAGGTTACCAATTATCTTTGAGTGCTAACAGAAGTCAGATACTGAACCAAAAATAAATATCCTGCCAATTCTGATGTCATACATCAGACAATCTTAGGTATCTTATTGCCTCAAAAACGCCCTTAGAGGTAATGGCTTACTCTCTGGCACTTATCCAATTGGAGTGCTAAATGATATCATATATATTCATAAACCCTATTTTGACCTAGTCCTCCCACGATTTAAAACTTAGCAATGCTGAGTTAGACAAGGATTGTCAAGGGGGGTAGGGTGGTTTTCTTTTGTATTAATAGGGGTTTGGTTCGGGTGAGTAGCCTCGTAAGGGACTTTGTGTACTATGTATTGTTGTTTCACCTGCTCTAAGTGGCAAAAGTGTAGTCCCACAAAATATCCATACCCAACCCAAGGAGGAAACTAGGAATTCATCTGTGGGCCAGAGAAAGAACAAAATTACAGAGTTTTTATGGAAGAATATTGGAAGTTCCTGGGGGTAGGGGAGTCCTTTTACAAATTTCCTTTGTGGTGAGGGTATGAATATTTTCTGGATACACAATTATCAAATATATACAATAAATAAAGGATCGAGTACCTGAAGTGGAAGGGGCTTCTGAGGCTGGTATTGGACGAGGGTCTTCTCTCCCCTGATTGTCATTTAAAGTAATTCTAGCAAGTGGTGTTGTCGTTGCATCTACACTTATTCCCCTTGATCCACCATGGACGGCATGAATGATACTTTGTTGAGGTATTTCACAGTCCTGGAATGATACAGGGTAAGCAGATATGGATAACAATAATTACAAAGTATCGTGGTGTAACTGTTGACATTAGCATTAGTTACGGTACACGTGATTATAGGTATGTATGACTAACATTGATCAGTATTGTCTTACGCTCAGTACACRTACGAGATGTGACTATTAGAACTGCGCCGCCAATGCCGGTATTTAATTGTTAATTTTCCTTGGTCTACATCATTATTGCACTATTATATAGTATGAGCATCATGTAATCAGAATTAATTATATTCCATCCCAGTCAACCTGTTAATAAATGAAAGTGAATACATGACAAATATTTGAGAGGTTTATTAACCGAGTATATAGACATGGCGTGGAATTAGTGAAGCCACACATGGTAGGCAAATTTTAACCACAGTTGAAAGCACATTATTCAATTCATGGTTCCAACTCTCCTTAGTTACTGTTGCTATGTTCCACAAGCTTAACAAATTATCTAGAATATCTCAAAATTTAAAACTGACCAACCCTAAGCATTTTTGAAGCTTGAAAGAACAAAGCAAAGATCACTGTAAAGTGGAATTGTTTTTATTCCTCCTTTACATATTTCTGCTTCCTGTAGGTAAGTATATTATATTCTAGTCAAAAGAAAACAGAAAAATAAGCAAAAATTGCATTACAGTAGCCTTGGAATGAGGGCTGAGGCAAAAAAAAACAAGCTGCGACTGGCTGAAACAAAATTCACTGCTCAGCGATTAGTGATAACAACTTTTTTTACATCTGGCACACATAACTATTCATGCATAAACAATTGAAGCTTTAAAATATATTACGTTGAGATAGATACCCTTAAAACTGTGCTATCTCTGAGCTCCCTGCCAGCAAATATGATGCGTATTCCAGATGGATCTACTTCTTGTGTCTGTGCAATTTCTTCTTTTAATCTCTGAATAGTCCATGTCAAATCAACTTCAACTGGAATGTTGGTGCTGGAGTTGAACCTAACAAAGATATGAAACTTTTGGGCCATTCTTTAAGACCATAAACCTGGAAATAGTGAAAAAAAATAAAAAAATAAAAATCAATTAGTCATTAAAATTTAACTACATCAAACTGTTTACCTGTAGGAAAAAAAATGCAGCCAAACCACTAAAACAAAAACTAGCACAACACGCAAAAACCATTTGAGTGCAATTAAATTGGAACATCATTTAAATACTAAATAGCAACAATATTTTTATAGCACTTTTTGATATTTGTGCAAAATATTGCAAACTTGTAGTGTTTGTACTCTATTTTGGAACATTTAGCTAAAAATATTGGAGATGGAAATAGGGGTGGGTGATCATCATTTTTTATGCATTTTACAGAGGGTGGGCCGCTAGTAATAATGTGTAGCCTGAAGGGTGGGTCACTTTTTTTCATTTATGATGATTTCAGAAATTTCCGCCCTCCCCCTCCCCCNCCCCCCTCCCATACTTTATGACCATGAGTCCATAAAGTTGGCAGATCTTGTCTCCAATGACGAGTAACTGTCTGAGAGACCTGTATCATTATATTATCTCATTTAGCAAGCGGCAGCTCATAGACTACAGTATATAGAGTGTCATAAGTATTAAATGCATAACGGTGTATAATGGATAGTAATTACAATCAAGTACACTGTTATAACGTACAGTGTAATCTTATTTGCCAATAGTCAGCTTATAACTCAAGCACTTCCGGCCGGGAAAAGGGACTTTGCTTCGTGTTTCTGTTACTAAATATCTGATGTAGTTTAAATTAAAGAATGGAAATTTCAAAGAGCGATGGAAAACTGCAGAGTTTGATCTGGTTAATTTTATAAAATCTTACCTTTAATTTACACAAACAGCCAAGGAACTCGCCAGGGACCAAAAATAACAAAATAGAACACTTAGTGGCCAACTACACAAGAGAATGGGTCCTAGTAACCACAGGAAGACCAACGAGGGTTCATAACAAAAGTCTAAAGCGAAGAATTCAGTGTTCTGTTTTGGTAAATAACTGTTCAAATATCATTGATGCCTTGCCTTTAAATAAAGGCCACCCGAAAATTTTAATCCTTTATTTATTATTATCATTAATAATTTTAAACTAGGAGATAAAATAGTAGTTGGGTTACCTGTGGTTCTTACAAAACAAAATGGAGGACAACACTAACGAAGAAGAAGTCAGTGAAAATGAGCCGGTAAATTGTCGAAGATTTTCAAATATTTGATGCTGTATTTCACATAACCGTAACTTTGTTTTTGCTAAGATACTAAAAGGCATGTTTGAAGCAGAAAAACTTAAATACTTTGAAATCTAAAGATGTTTTTTAACATCTAGACTCTAGTTAGCGTCTGGTTTTTCTTCATTTTAATGAAGTCTATTTTCACGTTTAAGCTTACTTTTTTTTCAATTTCTTTGAAAGGTCGAGACACCAGATGCAGGAAAACGGAAACGATTATTTCACAAAGAACGTAAGCATTTTATTCAAGAGTTATACGATCATAAAATGCACAAATTATAGGGCTATATTTACGTATAAACATCTCGTTTGCAGTGAGGTGCATGATGTTCGGTTTTGGAGATGATCAATGTCCTTACACTGAATCTGTGGACTTCCTTGAAGACCTTGTTGTTGAGTACATCACAGAAATGGTAAACTCTTTCATGCCACTTTATCAAAGATTTATTGTATTTTATTTTTTTGAAATGCTTTGCAATAATATACACCTAAAATTTGCACGCAAGAACGCTGTCTTATGAAAATAAAACATAAAAAAATAAATATAACAAATAAGAAATAAGAATTATGAGAAATACTTTTTTGTTTGGGTTCTAAAGCCCTCCTGGTGTGATGAAAATATCTCCTTTAGTATTTATACAAGGTAATACCAAAAATGTTGACCAATATAAATAATTACACCAGTTTTCTTGAATGATTATTGATTGACCTATTTGTAGTTTTATTCCTAACTGTTGTTGGACTTCGTGGATTTTGGTGGCTAAGTGTTGTAACAACAAGTATCTATATATATATATATATATATCAAATATGCTTTACAACAGTATTATTTAGCCAAGATTCAAGTAATAGCTGCTCAGTATAGCAAGCTAATCGAGCTGAGCAGCTGTTAACTGTTTTTTTCACATTTTATAAGGTCGCCTTAGCTATAGCCAAACTCAGTTCCTGAGTTGGACTATAGATAAGTCTAAGATTTTTAGATAAATGTATTTATAATAAATCAGCCATGTAAAGTTTTCATAGTCACAACTACACATCCACTCTTATATTTTGCTACAGTCCAGGTTACTAATACATGTGTTGTTATTTTACATTTTTAGACTCTCAAAGCAATGGAAGTTGGAAAGAAAGGGAAAGTCCATTGTGAAGACATCGTGTTCCTTATTAGGAAAGACCCCAAGAAATATGCCAGGGTTAAGGTAACAATATCTAAAGTAGTAACTAATTCACCATTTTCCATACATCGCTTCACTGGTCAAACACAAAGCATTCAGTCGAGGTTGCAAGGTTCAAATTTGAATAATCCTTTGAAAGTACCTTGGCACCTCGCTTGAGCACTTAGTGTTTGCCTAGTGAGCCAATGTTATCAGCTGAAATCTCCATATGTTATTACTATGGGGAATACCACCGTTTGAGAAGAGTTAGAGAAAAATTCCACGTGCATTTGATAAATGTGGTGTTTTTCATTAATTCTTTGAGAAATAAGGTGGTATTTTATTATAATGATACAGTACATCATTATTCATAAAGTACATGTTTCTGAAGTAAAAAAAAACAATGATAGCAAATTGCGAGTAATGCAATAACAAATTGCATTTTGTTTTGCATTTATAATTCAAACAACAACACAAGGTGAAAAGTTCCTGGATGTGTGCAATTAATGAATTGCACAGGTTCAGCAAAATTAATTTAGCAAAATCAACCAATCAGAAGCAAGTATTTTATGTAGATCGGGTATTTTAAAAAGGTTAATTCAAAATTAGTCCTGATCCTACTATGCATATAGTATAGAGCCTCACATTTAGTCTGTAGTACCTCCCAAAAATTGAAGCACCACTTAATGTTCCATTTGCCTCTAATTTACATTCTTACTATTGGTTGTTTATTGGCTGGGTTCAATTTGAAGCTTACGGACACCTATTAATGATTCTTCTTATTACATGTTGACCTTTAGGATCTTCTGACAATGAATGAAGAACTTAAGAAAGCCAGGAAAGCATTTGATGCTGAAAGCTATGGAGAGATCCCATGAAATGGTATCATTTGAAGAAAAATGATGGTCAACTGGAATTACCATGTATTATTTTATCAGAACTGAATCAGGGGTTTAAACAATGGCTGGTCAGTCACAGATCATAATCACTGTTCAAAGTGTAGTTTTGACTCAGTAATACCTTTTTTTTTGTGGTTCAATATTACTGCTCAAAATGATCAATATGCAAGGCAAAGATTTGACTGGCAGGRCAAGTTTTAGTACCCAAGGTAGACCACAATGCATCATGTTTGCTACCTCAGAAAAGGTCAATTAAATCCCAAATTGTACTCTGTAGAGTCCCAATTAAGTTGCTCAATTTGTTTGAATATATTATAAACAAAGAATCACATAATCTTCTCCTACAATTCTGAATTTTTAGATACTTGTGATGTTTTGAAAGTTGTCAAATTTTGAAAACTTTCGAAACCTCACTCATATCATTCTATGAATCCCGAATTGTACTGACTAGATTGTGAGATTTCCTATATGTACAGTATTTACTATTATATATCACTTTATATACTTTAAATCCTGGGGAGGCTACTCCTTTTGTTCAAGTTGCTTAGAAAATGACTCCCCCCCACTCCCCATAAGTCTTAAAGGTAGAGTAATGTATAAATTAAAAGAGTTGTTAATACCTCAGGTACAATCATAATATGTGATTGATCATTTCATTATGATGACTGAAGGACATAGTTTCTTTTGTTCTGCCATGTTTTTTTCAAAAAATAAGGAAATAATTGAGAAACCTTGACCCTGGACAGTACAGGAGTACCCCACCCCCTTCCGTCCATCCTTCATACTGTTTGAGCTCAAACGGTTGTATATTTGAAACTTAGGCATTTTTATTGAAGCGGCTCATTTAATCATTTCTAGCTATGATCATTTGAACCAGTTTTCAATTTTTCTAATAACAAACATAGTAGGTGTGGTAGTAGCAATATTATAATAAATATCTGTTCAATTAAGACAGTTAAATCGCTGAGTATTTTTATTGAAAATTTCGTTATAAATTTTGTCATAAATAAACTTTCAATCTTATGTACAACTCTTAATAAGTTAATAAATGTACAGTAATTGTAAATCTTGCATATTCCTTAACTTTTAGGAGATAAAAATGCCTTTCATATAAACCCAAAAAAGTATGCATTTGAATATTACTGTAATCGTGCAACATTACTTTATTGCAGGAATTGAATGAGTGGACCAGTAGAAACACATGAGTTGATCCTTGTACTGCAAAGGGTGGCAAAGGGTTCCCATAACATTTCACTCTGAATTTTTAAATTAAATGATGAGTGACAGAGAAAATTTTTGAACAATCATGATCGCACATCACACATCACGCAGCTCAGTGGCGGATCCAGGACTTTAAGAGGGGGGTTCATTTTTGCTAATCTCGGCACAACAATAACGTTCTCTTGAAAACGCAGGAAGGCGAGCAAGGCAATTCAGGCCCGCGCGCCAAAAAGAATAGAGGTATGCCAATCCAGCCTTCCAGGCCYGATTATTATGGGCGAAGGTGTTAATTTTCAAAAAGCGGACCTACCATACTTTTATTTATTTATTTTAAAAAATATAAAAAATCCAAGGTGGGATGGGGTGGGGGTTTATTTGCACCCAATGAACCCCCCCTAAATCTGCCACAGCAGCTTGTTTGGGAATATAACCACAAATCACACAGCTATGTTTTTGCACCATCACGACATGCAATAAAAACCCTTTGTCAACCTGGCTTGAAACCTAAAGTTTAGCGTTTTACAACATTTTGTTCTTGAATTCTGTTACTCAGATCGTGCAATAATGATTCAGTTTTTATACTAAAATATTTTTTTGTTATCTCTTTTTTGATTTCTTCTTTTTCTTTTTACTTTGAGACAATTTAATCACATCTAGAGTATTTATACCCTTCCACATTTTCCTGAAAAAGAAAGTGATAAATGATTTAAAGGAAGTAATAGAAGACAGAAGTGGTGAGCTGGGAAAAAGTTTCATAACAGCTGTGAATTATGAATTATGCAAAACAACACAGCACACACACAAAAAACAGAAACTTAATTTGTTTTCATTTTTTTACAACTGCACACATGGGAAATTGGTGCACACTATTTAGCCAATCAGAGTGCCATATGCCCACAGTCAAAATTTAATCAATAACAGCTGTTAACGAGTTAATTATCATATTGGCTTCCACCCAACACCAATGTCAGCGAGTCACAGAATATGGCTTCAAAGTTGTGCTAATAATTATTAACCAACCATGCATTTTGAAAACCACAAATTGAAATACTCACCTTGCTTCATTTTCATCTGTATGAGATTTCTCCATCAACTCTTCAAGTTCTTTCTCCAGCTCCTGGTAAAAAAATTAAATAATATAATAAAATAATAACATTTTCAAATTGTCCATTTAACAGTCCCTGTACGTGCCAATCTTGAAAACCTGGAAATAGGAAATATTGAACTGTGAATGAAATGTTTGCAGATTGGCTAATTCGTTCAGGCTGAAAAACCGATCAAATTACCTGGATGTAGGTGAGCCTTCAAAATGTGAGAAATAAACAGGAACCCCAAAAATAATTGGGCATACATAATATTATATTGCTGTCATAGAAAAAATGCATTTTTGCTATATTCTACCAAACTCCCCCCTCCCCCTTAACTCAGATAAATATTATGATCAGTCCCTAAGCCCTGGACAATTATTAAAAAAATGTCTGCTAAGGGTTCTGGGATAATTTGTACAGTAATTAATTTGTTCAAGAAGCAAGAAAATCTATTGACAGTACTTACAACAATTGATTGTTCCAAAAATTCATTCTGTTTCAGCAGTTTTTGGATATCAACCTGAAAAAAAATTAGAACCAAATTCAGTTAAATAGATTGTACACTAATGGTTCACAATTACATTGTAATATTGGATGGTGATTATTGTGTGGACACACTAACCGGGACCAATGGAATGAATAAAACTGACCAATCAGATAACAGTAAGCTAGATATTGAACTGATAACAGTGTTAGCCAATCAGATTATCACATTCTCACACTCTTATTATATCAATGTGCTATCTAATTGGCTGGTTAAATATGAATCCTACAGGTGTTTGGCTAAACAAAGAGGGATAGTTGAATGTTGACAATGAGATCCTCCGGTACCGGTGGAAAAGGAGGATTCCTGTAGGAATCTGACTGTTCATTCAGCTCACGAACTTTCAAGTCAGAAATCTTGTGTACTTGATAAATTTATTGGGAAGCACGGGTGGCGTATCAGTGAGAGCGCTTGCCTCTCACCAATGCGGCCTGAGTTCGAGTACTGCTGAGCTTGGTCTCATGTGTGAGTAGAGTTGTTTGTTGGTTGTCTCCTGTGCTTAGAGGGTTTTCCGGGTTTCCCGGCTTTCCTCCCTCCGCAAAAACCAACTCCTAAATTCCAATTGGAATTACAGTGGATGAATAGCTACTCTGTAGAAATGCCACTGATAGATCCCATTTATTTATTTATTCATTTATTATTATTATTATTATTATTATTTCTTAGTGAGAAATTAATGTAGAAGTATTATTATTATTACTGATTGTTTTTTATTTTATTATTGAAAGGTATGCATATAATTATTATTAATAACATTATGTACAGCCTTATCCTGTCACCTCAGTTTCTTTGACACACTGCTCTAAATGATGACAAACAGAAACAGGGACACATTCCTGTCTCTGGTGTCTCTTTAATGCTTCAATGGCTTCTAACTTCTCAAAAATCTGTAATAAAAATAATAATAATTTACTACACTTACATTGCGCAATTATCAATATCGGGAATCTTTTTTCTCGCATCTGTAACACTAGTCTCCCTCGCATCCGTTTTTAGTGTTAGTTGCCAACGCTCCATCGTTGCCTGACGACTGACACTAAAAACGGATGCGAGGGAGACTACTGTAACAATCTCACATCTAGCTTTCACAGAATGAGAGCACTTCATAAAAACCTATACAGGTATGACTGCTTTAAATATAAATAGCAATCATTATAGCTAGTTTACGATATAATGTATGGAAAAACTTTAATTTAATGAAAGTAGAGCTGTGCTTTCTAAATTTACAAGGGATTGTTAATTTTTGTACTGACATATTTTTTAATTACATGTATGCTTCAAATTCTTGTTTTAAAAAGTGGCAAAAATCACAGCACAACAAGACTGCTGGACCAACAATGTGCTGTTACATGTACAACTGATATTGGTTATCGGTTATGATATAAGGTAGCACTTCCTCCTAAGTTATTTTAAGACCCTGAGTGTATGTTGGTGCAACCAGGACTTCAAGTCACAACCTCCCCCACAACAAACCTATACTCATAGTTTGTGAACTGTCAACCTCTAGTTAATACTAAAATTAAGAAAATTCAAATTCAAAGCCCCAACCTGTGTGTGTAAATCATTGACTTGTTCTTCTAAGTCTTTTGGAACATCTTCTACATGCACTTGTGCCTTCGGTGCTTGGGTTTCTAAAACAATTTACAAAAGTCATATTATGATTAAGGCATTGCATCCATAACTTTTTACTGTACAGTCACAGGCAATACACTAATCCCGCATTCATTGTTTTAGCTCTCTAGTTACTGTTGCTATGTCTGAAAAGCTAAAATGTGTTTTGATTATACAGCATGGAACAGACACACTCTCAGATTGCTGAAAATTGTGATCTCTGCATGTCTTTGAATCAATGCATTCTAAATGTGCATTAAGGAAAAAAATTTGATAACTAAATAAAATATAAATTCTTATGAATTTCAGTTGGTGGTCTAGCATTCTGTATTCCAATGGGAAAACTACCCGTTGTTTGGGTGGACACTCATTAAGCAAAGCCGGGATTGGTCTATTTTGCCATTATCACCGCTGACAATTATAGATTTATTTCTTTCTGGTGCAATTTATATTGTTTTCCCATTATACAACATGATTGTGTCATTTCCTTGAGATTAAGATTTAGAATAAAGATTCTTTGTGGGGTTTGTATATTTAGATTCCTATTGTCCCATTCATGAATCTTCTCATGCACAACTGTTAAAAAAGAAATGATACTCTAGGGAATGACAGGATATCTGTGATGGGAAAACAATTGCACCATGATACATAAGGTGTACTATTTATTTTTCTCACACTCATTGTAATGAATGAATGAGATAACCATGATGAGACACATAGTGGCCCAATGAAAGTGGAATAATATCAAGGTCAAAAATCTGATCACTTATTTTATTTTATGCTATATGACATTAATTTTTCTCTTATTCTTTTCTTTTCTTTTCTTTTATTATTTTTGACATTATTTTCTCGACTTATTTTATTTTGTTTTATTTTAACTAACATATCACACAAATACCAATTGCTTACCTTTAGCGACATTTGCAAGTTCTTCGGCCGCCTTATCTTCTTCCTCCTTCAATTCAATCTTCAACCTGCAGGACGTAATTTTATCAATATCTAAAAATGTCAGAATAAGGACTTCTTTACACAGTCGTGGTTTTAGAATTACAGTATAACAGTTTTGCTGACCTGTACATAACATCAGAGGACAAAATATCAGGTTTTGGAAACAACATACCCCAAGTAAAGGGGGAGTACTGTACTCAACCCATATATAAAAGGGTTAAGAGGAACCCACTTRCATGTACTCTGTGATGGTTTGTTTAATATTAAGACACCCCAAAATAGAAGATAATAAATAAAATAACAAGACTAGCAGAGGTGATCTGGGACTGCAAAAGGAACGACGAGCCGACTGGCACTTTTTCAATCAAAGACCCCCCCTGGGGTGTACTGTACACCTCCTTCCCTGGCCCTATCAAAAAATACTATTCAAAAGTCTGGTTACCTTTCTAGCCACCCTCCATGGAAAGTACTATTTTATAATTTATGAACCTTTCAAATCACTCTAATTATAAATTTTACCCCTGGGTTCCAGAGGATGGTATGCATAATTATATACCTTTTCCGAGATAGCAAACATGATGCATTGGTGGTCTACCTTGAGTACTGAAACAATTTTATTCATCATGCATTATATGGTGTTGTTTGTACTGAAGCTAGACCATGCATCCTGTTTATCAAACTCAGAGAAGGTCTTTGCACTCCTGTCTAAAGATTAATAATTGACTATATTTTACCTCTCGTTCTCTTCCAGTAAAGAGCGAGCTTCCTTTTCAAACATTGCTACTCTCTCTTGTTCCTTTTTCAATTCCCCAGACACAGACTGGTCTTGTGCCAGGCTATCAAGATGGTGGTACAGCAGCTTGTGTTGAGAGGGTCTTTGCGTATCAAGCAAGTATGACATGTAGTTATCGTATTCATCCTGGAATATTACAATTCTATTAGAAACCTATTTCAATTTATGAATGGGCTCTTGGCAGGTATTGCATGACATTTAAAATATCTGACTTCCTGTTCTTAAAAAATATCATGTTTAAAAAGAACAGCCAAAAATTATGGGATTTGGAAATTATGAGGACAATCCAGTAAATACGGACGAAATTACAGACAATCAAAGTACTGTTGAGTATTTTTACAAAAAGAATGTATGGTGTAGGTAGGGCAACACCTTGTCCACCAACATACGTTTGTATCGTCAATATCGTCTTTGATCGTCAATAACTTCGTCCGTATTTACTGGATTGTCCTCATAAATTCCAAATTCCCTAATTTTGGGATGTTCTTTTAAACATGATACTCTTAAGAACAGGGAATCAATTAATATATCTTAAATGTCACACAATACCTGCCAAGAGCCCATTGACAAGAACTGTATTACAGTATTCCAATGCAAACTATTTACTTTGGACGGGTGATGGTCATCATTTTAACGATCTGCATTTCATAACTTACCCAATCAAGTACTGATATAAACCATCCTTGTATCTATGAGGGTAGCATTTAATAGGCAGTGCCTTACAAACCTGTGGCCAATGTTCCATGATCAAATTGGAATTTAGGAGTTGGTTTTTTTAGGAGGGAGGAAAACCGGAGAACCCGGAGAAAAACCCCTCGAAGCACAGGAGAGAAACAACAAACAACTCTACTCACATGGGTAACTGAGCCAGGCAGGAATTGAACCTAGGTCGCATCAGTGAGAGGCAAGCGCTCTTACTGCTACGCCACCACGCTGCTTCATGTATCATTGTAATATCAAATCAACTTTCAATTTAAATAATACAGTCATCTACTAGCTAGTTTTTTTTTTGTTTTAAGACTGAGACTTGCCTTAATGCTCTTAAGGATTCCACCAAACGTATCAGAGTGATCAATGATCTCCTGCCATATATCAGTGTAGATCTGTAGTCTATGAAAGTTGGGTCCCCGTTGACTGGTTGAATCCAATGCATTTAGTTTCTGTGATGGATAAGATACAACACATTATGATCTTGAATCACATGTATGAAATATAATATTAGGAAATCAAAGTAGCCGACATTGCACATAAAGTCAGACAGTTTTCGTTAGCATATTTAGTCTTGCCAAACGATTTTAATTTGGATATAATTTGACCTACTGCTGCAGTAGAGTTTCCTGCTTACAAAATATTCAAATAAATATTTCCATCTTTCATATGGTAAATATCAGGGCCTGTATATTGCTTTAAGCAATATCAGTCTACAGCCTACTCTAATAGGATGGATATGTAGTATGGATAGTTTCTAGAACTACACAATGTTTTCCCATTTCAGACAATGTGTTATTCCCTTGAGAATAAGAATCTTTGTTTGAGACATGTATCTATATTCATGCATCTTCTCATGTGCAATCGTTAAACAAAGAAATGATACTCTAGGGAATGACACATGGTCTGACATGGGAAAACATTACACCCATGCAAGCACATGCAAGCCAAGGATGTCTATTGTTATTGTACTGTATGAGTCGAGTTTTTTTTAAATACAATGTGTAGCTGTATATTGCATCAACCTAAGTCATCATGATCAATGTTTTAATGTCTGAATGACATAAAAATTTCAATATTCTGAACATCTTATCAACCCAAAATCCTTTATCAGTAATACAGCAGGATATCAAACGGTACCTTTAACAGTTTCTTATGCAGCATTCTCACAGTTTTCTCTCCCGTCAATACTCCTCTATCATTTGCATCTTTAAGGTGAATAACTTTGTCTTCAAAATCTTTAAAACTAGCAAACTGGTCTCTCTTGGTGGGCTGATTCAGGTAGCTCTGAAGGAAGGCATTCTCATAGTATTCCTCACCTTTTCTATCTGTAATAGAACACGGAGAGGGGAAATTTATTATTCCTTGTTGTGGACTACTACAGCATGTCTGACTCAAGCAGCTCATTTAAGCCTGGATTTTGCTAGCAACATTCAAGCATTTATGCATGCAAGTAAAGATAGTCTTACACAGTTAGTTAACCCCTATGTGTATTTCAGTACCAAGGCTGCTTTTTTTTTTTTTTTCTAATAAGCCTGTCATGTGTCAGATCAGGGACATGCAGCCAGTGTGGTCAGACAAAAGCTTCAATCAAATTTTAAATCAATTTTTTCCAAACCTTTGTGAGCTACTGGAATCATGATTTCTGGTAAGTGAAGCTCTTCAACGTTGACAGGGACTCTCTTGGTGGCTGAAGATACCTCTGGCTCTGCTGCTAGCTTCAGAACAGATTCACCTAAAGGAAAGAAAACAATTAGAAATAACTAATTATACTGTACATGTATATAGGCCTCCACGGAAATTAAACTATGCTTTGAAACCATTGCTTTCAGGATGTTATGGCTTTAGGATGTGGTTCAAGCCTTAGCAGGACCAACACTCAGGGCCTGAGGAGAAGGTACTGCCTTTGTTAGTACATCTGCAAATGGTTAGAGACCTTCAAGTCTTCTCGRAAAAGGACTTTAAACTTTTAGACCCTGTCTCCCAACCCTTCCCAACCTGTACATAAAAAGCCTTTTGAATAATTTGTGTGGCAGGGGATTGTCTCCCGGTTCAACAGCCTATTCCAACTTGGAGGCATAACACTAATGTACTAACAATTCACTCTTGATCATAAGCTGCACGTCTGCTAATAGTACCTTAATATGCAGCCCATAAAAACCTCCACTGGTCATAAAATTAATGTAAAGTGCGTTGATACAACTGCAAAATGCACTAACCAACCAACTCAGCTACACCTGCTCCTATGTTTATACCTAATCTGTTGTTTTTTTCCATTTCAGAACAGACCACACTCCATTCACTTTTGTATGATTTCTTTCTTAAAATATGGCTACTTTCAATTCAATTACAAACGTAAATGTAATAGGGATGGGAGAAGGCAGATTGAGAATAGAGGTCCACATTGATATATATTTTTCTTCCATTTGAAATTATTCAGTGCATCACAGCATACAGAGTTCTGACAACTGCATGCAATTTTCGGGGTATTCTATAATTGCTCCAGTACATACTTATAGAATACCAAGCAAATCATGTGTACATACTTAACAACCATGAAATCTATTTTTGTATGCGTCATTTTTCAAAGAGTTAATTCCAACAACTATAGCTGCATATCATTTGCAGAGTATTCTATAATTGCTCCTGTGCGTCGTTCTTCAAAGAGTCCCAACAACTGCATATCATTATTTTGCAGAGTATTCTATAATTGCTTCATTAATAACTTACCAGTCATGCTTCCAATGGGCCCAAGACTGAATTCAATCAATGTATCTTCCATTTTCTGCTGTACTGTTTCGGCCTCAGACAACTGCCCAACTCTCACTGGATAGTCAACGACCCTGTGAGCTGCCTTTAACCTAGGTAATTAGCGTTTGTTACATATATATTATAATGATATTCATACAGTATTCACTTGATACAATGTAATATATAGAGGATATTACATGGGCGCGTGGAGATATTGTTACTATGTCAATAGCGATATCTTCACGTGTGAAAGATATGGTATCTTTCTCTGGTGAAAGATATCAAGTTTTCGACACTAGAGAAAACCTGGTATTTCATCGATATCTATATAATAATAACAAATATCGTGACATAAGCTTAATATGATACTTCTTTCGTTTATCCTAGTCGAATTAGCTCCAAATTCAATATATCTGGTGAACATTGACCTAAGGTTGGAAAGTAGTCCTTTGTTTCTGTGAAGTAACTATGAGTAAGCTTACTGTCATATTTGTTGTGAAATGTTTACAGCGCTGTAGATTTAATTTTCAGTACCTTATTGGAGGCTCTTTTGAGCTCTCCCATGGTGAATGTCGTTCACTTTGGCTCTTCATTAGTTTACTTAGATTAAGATGTCCACTTGCGTAGTCTTTAATGTCATTTCTATGGACTTCATAGACCTTTTCTAGCAAATTTTTCAAAGGTCTCTTATCTTCTTCTTGTTGTTTATCCGCCATTTTGTCTGTTGTATTCTCACGTTACCAGGACACCCAGGAATAATGGCACAGGAAGCCCAAAATATTAACCATTAAAAATCCATTAAAAAAATAAGATAAATACGCTACTTTTTTCCTTTCAAAAGCAGTATCAAATGTGTGTGGTTTTTTTTTAAATCTTACTTCTTCATAGTTCATTTTTCATATTTTTTCTGATTGATATCAGGCCTATTCAAGTGATCGTACGAGGGCGGGGTTCCTGTGGTAAGGGCTCAAACAAAGATGGCGGCTCGTTTGCCTCCTAAAACTCTCAACTTCAAACAGGTCAGTTTGGGCCAGTGTTTTCTTAAATTTCATGAGTCAGTTCTTTAGCCAATATCGTGCCTTATTTGTATCTTACAATCTTAAAATTTATCAATATTTTGAGCTTTTTTAATGCTTTCTCCTTTTTCTCTTGCTTCTCTTGCTTCACTTGCTTCATGGCGACCTTCATGGCAGTTTCTGGTCAGACGGCAAGTACTAACACTGTATCGTGAGATAATGAAAACTTTAAAGGAAGTACCGAATGCCCAACACAGAGAAGACCTCAAGGTCTGGGCAAGAGATGAGTTCAAACAAAATAAAAATGAGAAAGATGAGGTAAGCAAGTTGCTGCTACATTTAACAGTTATTCCACACAGGTAGCCCAGAGAGGACATATGTATTCCAGTGAAACTGTAGACAGATTTTGAAAGAAGTTCCCAGATTTAATAGCTTGTCCAAGACTGAGGAGAAAGATGGATCAAGTTAGAGTGTAAATTGTGGATCTGTTCTAGGGGATATTTCTAATTCCGAGATGGGGTCTATTTTGCCCTCTAGAACAATCCCACAATGCACCACAATGCCATTTCAAGCCAGTTTTTTCCTCACAACCTTGGAATAGCTAATCCTACAACTACGCACTATACATTATGTGCAAGGACTTTTTTGGGCTGACTGTGCTTTCGAGTAATCCAGTACCTCTCGAAAGCTGGATTTCCATTGCTCTCTAAGTACAGTACCGCTTTTGTAAGGTTAGGTTTAGTGCTGTTGTTTGGATGACCAAGCTATTGTTTTTTATTCCAATCATGTAACTCGTTCTGAGCGGTGCGGGCTAGCTCTTGCTTTCCCATCTATACAGATCATATGATAAGACCGAAATGATTTTTTTCACATGTCAAAGATAATAAGATCATTGTATAATATTATGTAATCTTTTCTAGGCATCAATACAGCACATGATATATCATGGACAACAGATACTAAAAGAAATTGCCAGTTCCTTAGCAATGGCAAAATGATAGTGGAAATCTTCGCTGGAAAATTATGCAATGTCTTCGGGACTACTGACATGCTCGTGTTCACATGAAACTGGCGTCAACTATTTCTTTATATTTTATTATGTCTTTCTTGTTTTTCAATCTGTTTCATGGTGTGCCCACAAGTCTTTGATCTATTTTGGGTTTAATTTGCAAACCAGCATTTGGGATAAGACAGCAGTACTGCAATTATGAACACTGATAAACACTGAGGAATGACACTTAAGTATTTTTCTTTAGGTACCAAGTTGGAAGTCACTCATTTGACATTGATAACCTGGTTAGAAAGATGTGATAGACAAGCATATCTAACTAGCCAATTAGGTGCCAGAAATGACTCATTCATGAACACGGGGGGGGAGGGGGGTGGGGGGAATTTTCAGGTATGCTTATTTTATTTTTTAGAGGAAAAAGTCAGTGATTTGACATCTTTTAGGGTCTTAAAATGACTCCAAAACTCAAAAAACAAACCTGGTTTTTGGGCTTTATCAATAAAACTCTGAGGTGACTCATCTCGTACAAGATTCGCAGTACAAGATCTCGCAGATTTTTTGAAGAATGTTTTCTGTTTCTAGATCGATCCTAGCCTGTTTTGATATATCATGTTAAAGTTATCAACCGGACTGCAATTCAGTCAATAAAGTAAACAAATTGTGAGCGTAGCGTTTATCGTAGCGTTGCACGAACTATAACTCATTTCTATTCTTCACAACGGTTTGCAGCAACTGGCAACGCTATTGTACAGCGCATCACCCCTCCAACAACTTTTTCTCGCAATTTGAAGAGCGCATTCGCACATTTCTCATTTCTTTCCGTGGAGCCAAAAAAGTCTTTTGTTTAAATCCATTAGATGACGTAACGTGAAGACGAAGGATAGATCTAATCCACTGTTTTCCCATTTTAGACCACGTGTCATTCCCTAGAGTATTATTYCYTTGKTTAACGGTTGCACATRAGAAGACAMATAAATATGGATACAACTCAAACAAAGAAACAATCTTATTCTCAAGAGAGTGGCATGTGGTCTGAAATAGTCAGACATTACGCCCAAGTGGATTTGGATCAAATGTAACTAAAGCTTGACAGGGAGGTCGCACTTCTTTGGCTCAGATTATAACGGCTATCAGTGTTAAAGACGATTTTATAACCTTGCCGGGCTTGAACGTTGCGCGCAACCGTTTCAGAAGTAAACACACATTCGCGTATGTTCTGCAGACCCTTAGGTATAATTTATCATTTCAGATCAGGTATCATTCTAGGGCAGTAGCCACCGGTAAGGTTTTGGTCCGGTTTTAATTGGACCTTTTCAGAACACTTCTTTTCCGTCAGAACCATTTTTCCCGTTCGTATAAAAGTGGAGAATTGGAGACAGTCGGTTTTGTATTTTCTATAAAACCCGACCACTGTCCAAATAGGGGCTAAGCTAAGACACTGCATTCCCTTGCGTATTATTCATTTGATTCCCTGAATGCAGTAGTTTCAATAGACCTATTATGGATATTGATGCTGCCTATTACTGGGTACTGAGTAGCTATGAATAGACTTTTTACCGATACGGCGGCCATCTTGGATTCTATTGTTTTCAGTAATACTCCCATTTCGAGTTCAAGTTTGGCTTAGTCTAAGCCTCGATTGTGTACAAATGTGTTCTTATCTTTCATTAAGGTCCATTGTATAGTAAGGAATGTATGTACTACGGGACAATACGAGTTGACGAAAATGTTACGGGTTTTGGCTAAATAGCTGTGAATATTACAAAGCACAACCGAGACTATTAAAGCTGAGCAAAAGAGAACTCGAAAGTGGAGTATTGAAAAGTGGGATGCTGAGAAACTTATAGACTGCACAGTCGTCAGGATGTCTTTTAATATTACTTTACGCTTTTTTAATGAGAAGAACATCTAAACTGAACCAATTGAATTTGCTGGTAGTTGGAACAATATGTAACACACCAAGACTTCAGCTTATTTGAAAACGTAAACCCGCCACTCTTTGCTAAAGTTAGTTTCTACGCGTTTCTCCCAGCTTCGGCACCCCAATCACACTTTCAAGTGGCCTATTAGGGATGAGGTCAAAGCAACTAAATTTAACGGGACCCGTGGGGGGTGAGGTTATTATCTGACTCTAAAAGGAAAATCCTGTTAAATAATCCGTATTGTAGAGAATTAATTAAAAAATTTTAACAGAAAGATAAAAGGAAACATGATAAGATAAGACTGATCCAACTTCATGGCATCAAAATCCATTCGTTATACACCAAATCTGAAGCAGGTATGTAGGACACGAGTGAAAAACGTCTGCGCATGCTCTAAATCCGTATGCAAATTAATCAAAACGTCTTCAAGCTATCGTGAAAATATGTAAATTTTAACTTTCAAACATGCCTCATAAATTCCCTCACAAAATTATACCAAAACCTAGTGTCCATKCTTGAAACTTAAGRCTAATTCTTTMATATYGTSTTTRTTAATACAGTATCTTGGTCYSACAAAAGTATACTCKCGAAYTTTTTTGTATACTCGGAGAAAACAATGTCTATTTTCTCACTCAAACTCTTCTATAAATTCTCAAAAAACGTGCTGAAATGCACGCATGCCCAAACCTTTTTCTGTAGTGTCGGTATGTAGGATATTGACACTATTGCCCTCGAACAAAAAGATTTGAGCGGCGCTCTTCCAAATTTAGTTCAAAAAAGAAGACTAGTATCTAACGCTACCATCAAACATTGAAAACTTGAAAAGTTCTCAAAACCCGAGTTAATTCGTAATATTTATAGTAGATCTTGTCTTGAATGGCCACTGTCAAACCGTACACTTGCCACAAGAGAATGGACAGTATGATAGAACGTCTGGATAGCGATCAATACACAGGCCTTGATCAGCATATAGTGGGCACTTGTCTAATACATCTTTGCAGTCTGAAACAAGTTAGAAAATGCAACACTGTTACTACAAGATACAAGAACACTTCAGTTTGCCATCATCGCAATTCACATAATCAAAAAAGGAATTGGAAGTTCAAAGTAAAATTTTTAAAAATGTATCCACCCATCTTAGCCTCTACTGAGATCTCCTTCCTTTTCTAGATTAGCTTTATGACGAGTAACTGCTAAAGCTAATAACAGAATAAAACTAAGGGAAATGGAAGTAATTTTACAAAGAAATAGAATATATATAATGAACGCTTCCTTGAATTAGAATCGTCTCACAAAATAGAGGAAAAGATGACTACTTACAGTCAAACTAAGTAAACAGTGAACCTAAAATATGTCTGGAATGTGTGTTAAATTAACATCGTGTCCTGACCAATCACATGCGACAGTTAATTAACATGAATTCGCGCATGCGATTGGTCAGACATATTTTAGGTGTTCACGGTTTTCTTAGTTTGACTGTTAGTTAACAACATCATAAGTAATAAACATGTACGTTCATACCACTTGCAGGAGGTTTGGTAGTTGGAGCTAGAGGTATTTCATAGACAAAGTTAGCAAATGATTTGCCAACACACAGACTCGTGTCCTTTTTACAGATTCCCTGATCTCGACCTACGCATTCATCTGATGGTCCGTGAACAGCATATTCGGCCGCTGAAGTCACGTTGCCGCTCCAGCACTCGCCATAGAACTGAATTCCAAAATATTTATAACCCCTTTTACGAGATTCAATGGCGCACCTACAAATAAAGCTGAAGGGTTGAAACAGAAGAATTAGAATGTAATTTAGGAAAAGCAAACCTCGTGGATTGACAGAACCTAATCTGGATTACAGAGGCGGTTACCATTCCCGTACCCACACGACATTGAAAATAAGTAGGGCCCGGGTACTAGAATGATGCGGTCGGGTAACGAAACCTACGACCTGGAAGCACTGGAGCGAGCGCAGACAGCAACAGGACTGAGTGGTCACGGACTTTAGAAGCACTCACCAACACCGCCAAACAAATTTTTTTGATCCATATACATGACAGGTAATGTTGAAAAAGTTACTTCGTTGACCCCTCGCCCTTGCAACGTTTTTCAGCGTAAAATCCCTGCCTCTCATGATGACCGGTCCGGGGTTCTATTTCTAGCCACCGCACTTGAACTGAGTAAACTGGTTCTCTTTTTGACTCCGAGGATTTTTCCGACCCTCTGTGTTCTCCCCCCTCTCAAAATCAACCCTAACTAATTCAAACTGGTTCAGAGCTGTTCTTCGGGGTCATACATAGGCTGTATAGCAGCAGCCAGAGGCGCCTTCACATGCTTTTAGTTCAACCCTGTTGAGCTGTGCCACTGCTGTACCTACGGTGGTGATTAGCAAATCGTTTTCACCCGCCCTCGTATATTTCTCACAGAAACAGGTTTTTTTTCTTCGTTATTTTGTGCTAATCAATCCAAAAGCATTGAAATCACAACAACAAATAAGTGAAAATAGCGTACCCACCAACGCTTCCGACCCACCCACCTTGAACACCCCCTCAACACCAAGCACTACGCATCCGCCACACACTACACACAGAAGCTACACACCAGTCATTTTGTGGGCAAATTAGTTTAGATAAAACTAATCTTAATGTCGGTATTAATTTGTCACTGTCACCAGTACCAATTTCGGAGAAATGAAATTGCTGGAAATTTTCTATCCCTGTTAAAAAATTCCTATTGATAGTAGTAACAGTTAAAGTCCGTACAAATTTAATTAAGGACATGCCAAAGCATTCAAATGGTTTCTCTTTGTTATCGTTCAACTTACATGACGAACAGCGGAATGGAATAGCTCCCCTTTTTTCTGTGGTAAAAAAGCCTAATAATACAATAGGAAAAGACCCTCCTCCCCCTAAGTTGAAGTGACAAAAAAAACATCGATACCCTGAGACAACCTCTGGGTTGATCTATGTCAGGGCACGATTATTTAACTTACAGGTGATCACACTATTGATTATCTCAAAGGTAATTGGAATTTAGTGTGTGATTTTTTAGTGCAGGTAGGAAAACCCTCGAATCAAAAGAGAGACCTAACAAACTCGTCATCTGTGATTTAGAGTCGAGGAATCAAACCCGTACACCAAACCACTCTCGGATTTTTAAGTAGCAAATTTGTCTAATCTCGATCCTATGCATTGAAGACAGCTGCTTAAAACGTCTATTCTATGTTTTTTTTTCTCTATTTTGATTTTACCTTTGGATAAACATGTCCCAATTACCCCATGACTCTTCAATCTCAACTCGTCCAGATATCAGTAGGTCTGGTAGAGCTCTTGCTGCTACAGAATCTTTATAACAGCCTTTCCTCGTGTACCTTTCTGGACACGTCATCGTAGGGCCAGTATCTTGTTAGGAAGCAAACATAAAATTAACAAAAATAAAAGAAAGAGAGAGAGAGAGAGAGA
>NW_022260599.1:73478-103084 GCF_009602425.1 Actinia tenebrosa | reverse complement strand
TTTGACTCCAAGGTTGGGTCTACAGACGATCGAATGTAGACGAGCGATGTTAATAATAATATAGGGGCACAGCAGTGCATTGTAGTTGACTAGGAGTTTTTAACACTCTGAAAGATTGGGATTTAGTAAAAAGATTCAACGTAGAAACAAAAAAAATATTTCAAAAATGATTTTCAGCTCAG
This sequence comes from Actinia tenebrosa, assembly GCF_009602425.1. Next base: position 102,902 of record NW_022260599.1, on the reverse strand, counting down.
ACCCTATCACTGCTGAATAATAAAACTCAAAAAATTAGTTTTGAACTGCACTTACCTGCCATTTTAGAGATGGACAAAAAAATAGAGACAACCATTGTAAACGATACAGCGTGCTGCAAAACCATGACTAGATCTCAAGTTCTGGAAATTCTGAATCAAACAAACATAGATTCTTATTTAATTACTGAAATACTGGTTGTAGCCGGCGATAATTACAAGAGTATCTCTAGTTGGATCGAGTTTTATTTTTTCATTTTTTCAAAACAAAAGTTAGATGTGGTCAATAAGTATACGTATATTATTATAAATGATTAAATAGGAAACTTATAAGGTAAACGCCGAGTACAATAGTAACAGTTGTAACAGTAGTAGCCACTTGTATTTATCTATATATTTTAAAATCACACCACAAAAAAAGTGAAACAATGTTGCAGTGTTAACAGCCAGTCAAAACGCTATTTTGAAATTAAGAAAACGTTCATGAATATATGGAAAGGAAACTTAAACAACAACACTTAAAGGGTTTGTAACTATCCAACTAGTGACCGCGCTAGTCGTTATCTACAATATTGTAGTTACAACACAAAAAGATAGTGCTTTAGTGTTAACACCCAGTTAATGAAGTTATTTTGAAATGAGGAAACATTGTTGTGTATACCTTAAGCAAGCAGTTTATCCTGTCTTTTAGGTGAAAAACTGAGAAGTTTTGCTACTACTGACTAACCAAATGGGGAGCCCTTTAAACGTCCAACTCCACAATGACACGAAGCCTGTGTTTCCCGCTTTAGTGGGCCTTACATCCCACCAGGAAGTACTCAGTCACTCAACGATAAAATTTTCTTTCTCAACAGGTGAACGGATGTATCTATCTATCCACTGTTGAAATTACAATTTTTTTCGTTCTAAAACTGTTCATCCGGTCCCAATGTTGACTTTAGTTTTTGATCATTGAATGCAGAACAAATTTGCATTGTAATCAAGGCGGCCAATTGGGTTGTTGGACTTATTAACAAGCGACACTTAAGTGTTAATTTTTTGTATTTAATCAAAACRCCCTAAAGAAAAGAAGTTACCTCCAAAAGCAAATATTGGTATTACTATACTGTGTATTTCAGTCTTTAAAATGGATAAAAGTATAATTGAAAGTATTGAATAATATAACAATACTCGAAATAATCATTGTTATGGCTTGTAAATAAATAAAAAAACATTTGGAGAAAAGAGAATTCTCAAGTAAAATAATTATTTAATTTATCTGAAAAATAACTTTTATTAATTTGAAAATTTTCTATTAACCGCACACTTGCAGCTGTAAATAGGTTGGTAATCTCTTTGAATTGAACTGAATTGTCAATAATTCTCACTGATAGATTATTGTAAAAACGAAAACACTTTTGGCCCTCGCAATGAGCAACTCGCTTGATTTTTATCCGGAACCAATTAAGATTGAGACTCTTAGATATAGTATCGAACAGCTGTGAACTTTTTTTGGAGACTTTACTTTTGAGCGTTCAATATATTCTTAAATTTCATTGAACTGTTAGCGATAAGTTATCTTTTCGTTTGTTCTGAAAGAATCATACATCGATCCAATTATTGCGCTAGTTGAATTCAAAAACTTTTAACCGTTTTCCTAGCTTTTTGTTTAATTTAACCTGAAAAAATCTTCAAATTACAAAACAAAATACGTCAAATTTTGAAAATTTAGTAAACGTAAGTTAAACAAAAAAGCGTTTTAGAGGTGGTGATCGAATGATCACAAATTCTTCTACGAATTGACTACCTTTTATTCGTCAGTGCCCTTTACCTTCCTTCTTTCTTCTGCACAAACATGAAACATTACTAACTGTTTTTATCCGATCCAATTAGCTAAAACTTTTCACTGTTTTTTTTTTTTTCTTTTTTAGTCTGTTGTTTTGTTATGTAATCCCTCTATTTTTATAAATTCTGATTATCCAAACTGATAACAAGGTGAATGTTTGGAAAACAGCTTACTAGGAGGCATAGATTTATTAACGAATACTTATTGATGGTATTTGTGTTGCTTATGAACGAAAAAAAAAAGACGCCAGAATATTTGTTTGATATAGATTAGATTAGTTGCTCAATAACATTCAAAGATAAATCTATTTTCAAACTGAACTTTTGAATCCTGAATAGAAACTTTTTTTAGTGCTAGAAAGGCAAAAAAAAAAAAAAGAAAGAAAGAAAAAGAAAAAGAAAAAAAATTTCAGATTTAACAAAACTGGGGAGGTATTCTATTTAGCAATTAGGCCTCGAGCCATAACGAGCTATTGACTCATAGGCCATGAGGGCGAGAGGTCTAGCTGTTTTAGTCAAATCCAATTACTAGTAGTCATCGGTAAAATATCTAGATGCAAACAAATTTTGACTTAAAGTTAAATAAATTATTTTGCATGGTTTTCAAAGCTGGTACTTTTCGCTACTAGTAGGCTATGACTTATAGTCTACTAGTCTAGTAGTAGTTTATCCAATTAGAACGCAGCATTGATGATAGACAACTATTTGGATTTCACTAATCATAGTTAGTAATCTCCCCCAGGGGTGACTACTCCTTTCCCACCCAAGTAATCAATATTGCTTGGATTGAGATTTTATAATTAGAATCAAAACATAATAAGAGCAAAGAAAAATAAATCAATATACGAGACTATGAATACTAAACTGTGTCGATACGATCGAGCATCAGCTGTGTACAATTCATCATCTTGGAAGTTGGATTTGTACGACGTTATGAGCGAATGCACGTTGTTTCCGCGTGTTTAAAAGAGGTTTTGTGCTAATCCCAGTTCGTGTTTGTTATTAAAACGAATAGAGGCATATGTTTTCTTAGATCGTAAGACACAATCTTTATAAATTGCTCGAATCTAAGATTTAGCATGAGCAGGCATATCGTATGCTTACCTTTTAGTGAACGAACCAAAAACCGTCTTCAGCTAGATTCAAAATATCGAGAAAAAAATCAATTCATGACTCTACGATATTCACAACTAAATAAAGGCGATAACAGTTTGCCTTTAGTATAGCTTAACTTAATATATACTAATTGTTTCCCAAGTGATAAAGCAAATACAGAGACTTCAACGTCAGTGAACATTAAATACACTTGCTTTATCCTGTCATGTTCCTGTCGACTCGTTTGAACAGATGTGTAGAATTCTCGTACAAAATGACGGAGACAGTTCACTAGTTTTGTCCATGCAGTGCTCATCGTGGGTGAAGAGGATAAGCGTATGGTTTATTGACTTATCTTTCCTACGATTTACGGAGCTTGGTAAGACAATAATACAAAGTTGAGGGTGATTGAGTTATTTTTTATTTCATCGGACGCTTTTTCTGTGAGTCTTATATATAGTAGTTGATGTTAGGTACGACTTTGCTGACTATAAAAGTAGACAAGAAATATTTTGCTACGATTGCATGTCTAAAAGTCTGCTTGTGGCAATGACAGAGCAGTTGTGCTTGGCTGATAAGCTCATCTTTATGGAAGCCATTTAATTGCTATAGTCATGTCGCACCCTGTCCACAATGTACTACCCCACTAACTGATCTCGACCTGAAGTGTGTGGGCTTTCAATGATATCATTGACCGCTGACATCATATATGCAACACATTAGTAAAAAAGTAAACTATCCTTCAGAGAAGGGGAAAATTTTGCGAACGCCGGCCAAAAAAAATCGCGGGCTTTCAGATAAAAGCACCAATTTGTTTACTTTTCGAAGGATTTGTAGTGAAAGGTGATTTTATTCAGATATTTTCCGTTGAAAGCTTGCAGGAAATGGAGGATTTTCGCTGAAATCGTATCTGAGGCATTAGTCGTACCCTCTAAAAGGTGCAAAAGGACTTTTTTCTCACTGTAAGATATTTTTACAACTTCGATCATATCACTGCTGGCTTTGAAACCCTTAGCAGCACATGGTCTTGGCTTAAACAACATCTAAAAAAAGAAATCAAAACCTTTTTGAAGGATTTCTTGAAATACATACTGATCAAGTACATCTAGCCTACCAAATGTCTTATGAATCACGACGATGTTTGGATGTCCCAACGCTTATCAATGCATTTTACCTGGTCATGGAGAAAGTTTGGCTAAGCCTTGAAGAACTCGAAGTTTGGTCACTTTAAAAGAAGGAGAAAGGTTAGTAACTGCATTGCATTTGCAAATGATGCTTTGGTGTTCTTCAATGAATACCGGTTTTGTTTGACATGTTTAAACAAATGTGTGGAAACATTCATCAGAAAGCCAATTCTAATCCTCCTTTTTTGAAAGCTAGCTCAAAATCTAACCGAACCCTCCAAAAAATTTCTTTCWTTTTACTTTTCTTTACGTATTAAACCATTAATTTAACATAATTATAACATCGGAAAAATTCGGCTGGGCGTGAAAATATTTTTTAGATTTACGTACGTACAAAAACTTGAGAGTTTTACGGCGGTAGAACCTATAATTTTTGGTGTCCAGTTTTAATTATATATAAAAATCATCCTTTGAGGTCTTGTCTTTCGACCTCCATAAAACAGTTCTTTTTAAAATTGATTTGTGTAGCTTGTTTTTTTCACGAAGCATTTGTTAACTGTGATGCAGAACTTTGAGAGAGAAGCAATAAACCTTTCGATGTTTTTCACTCAAAATCTAGCCGTATCCTCCAAATTAAGATTCACGTCAAGAGCCTTTATTCACTGGGGAACCAAAATATTCTGAAATAAACTTTCTAAAAATTCGGGAAGCTTCATTTTCAGCTGATTGAAAACGAGTGACGAGGAACAATCTATAGCCGTCGTACGTAAATCCGAAACAACTTTTTACGTATTCCAGGTAAGGAAAAACACTTCTGGTAGAATTTAATTTTTCTTCACATTGACGTTTACAGACAATGCACCTTTTCTGTGAGGATTTTTTTGTACATGAAATAGCAGATAGCAGAAAAAGGGAAATAATTAAAGTTTTCGTAAGTGAACAAGGCGCCATCTTTGTTTACAAATTTAAAGTTTCCCGCTTACCACAGGAAGCCCGCGCGCGAAGAAAAACAAAAAGCGTACGCATGCGCAGACAAAATTCTCCCTGTCTTCCTTCAGGGCCCGGYTGTACGAAGCCTGGATAGCGCTATCTGAAAGATAAATCTTATCCAGTGGATAAATTTATTGGATAACAGCATCGACTTATCCACTGGATAGGATTCATCCGCAGGATAGCGCTATCCAGACTTTGTACAACCGGGCACATACCCAACTGGGTATGAGCAGAACGTGCGCTGAATCATGGGGCTAAAAATTATTCGTGAAGCGTCGTGCATATGGACTTCAGCCCTGACGGCAATAATGGCCGATCCGCCCATGGGGTGTGTGGATTATGTACGGAGGGTAATGCTCTACCCTGAAGTCATCAGGGAAAAGACAAGCCGGCCACCAGACCATATATATAATTTTTTGATAATTTTCAAACCTTTGATGAGTTTCGCGACCGTTACATTCTTGTCATACCTTTGGTTTGGACTAATCGATCGCCGAGAGGCTAATTGCAGTGATGATTTGCGCATAAAATCCTATATTTCGGTGCAGATATTCTAGTTTGATAGACGGAAGATTGCTTTGGGTAATGTTTGTTTATCGAGAAAGTGGATTCCGGAGGCATTTAAGCGAAAGTTGGCATTTTGAAGGATTTGCAGCCGATTTTATACGAGGATTACCGGGAGACTATTCTCCTACCTATCTTAATTCTAACAAGAAAAAAAAAAAAAAAAAAAAAAAAAAAAAAAACACAAAAAAACACAAAAAACACAAAAAACTGTAACTCGTCAAATACTGAAAGGATTGGCCTCAAGCTCATCCCAGACTCACAGGGGATCAATACAAACAAGTACGTTTTGAAAATTTTAGTCCAAATAAATTTTTAATTTATATTGATATATCGTTCATATACTCCATACATTTACTATAGTTCGATCGACGATAAAATTGAGCTTGATACCTAGTGTACTGTAGTAAAATTTATTGTCTGACGAGAAAATTCTACATTGAATTTAACGAGAAAACCGATCTCGCACCAACCGCGAAGCGATGAGTCAGCCAATTAATTTGATAATTATACAGCTTCTCATTAATCCCATATAGGTAACTGTCCAATTAATTTCTTAATTGGACAGGTCTTGTTGATATGGGATTAATTAGGCAGCTATATAATTAATAGGTAATGGGATTTCATGCTCCCCAATCAAGAAATAATTAGACTCGAAAAATTCCTCTGACTGCCAAATTGAACTCGGCCTACGGCTTCATCCAATTTTGTCAGTCCTCGGAACTTTCCTCGTCCAATTATTTCTTAATTGGACAGCATGGAGTCCTATTACATATAATTATAGAATCCCATATCCCTTTGCTCATTGGTTGGAGATGACGCATACGAGAGAAATATTTCACGTGGAATCGCATGAAAAAACTTGGAACCACGTTTAATTTTGCATTAAGTCTTATTTTTTGTTCATACTTTCCCATCATGAAAACACCACATAGACGTGAAAGCTTTTTAAATAAACAAAAGGAAGACTACTTACAAAAAATATAGGATTTGGTTTCTGAAATTAAAATAAAATTGAGGGCATTCGAAACTCTCTGAATCGCATGCAAATAAAGGAAGCCGCGTTGGTTTTTGATCCCGTCGTTGCACTCATAAATCAAAAAACTATTATAAAGACTGGTCACATATGATCGCAAACGATCGCAGAGGATCGCTGGCGATCGAGTGCGATTATATGTGAACAGCTCTGCGATCGTCTGCGATCACAGACGATCGCAGGAATAGAATCGGGTTTTATTCCTGCGATCGGTTGCGATCGTTTGCGATTATATGTGAACAGAATTCTGCGATCGTGAAATTGGAACTTGGAAGGTGTCCCACAATGCTCAGTTTTCCATAAAACACGTGGATATTTTTGATTTTCACAAGCGAAAAAGCATTTCTTTTTATGGTTTTTTTTTTCAGACATAACTGGTTTAAAAGTATCAACACACGATTACATATGCTAATTTACGTTTGTAAGCCATTGAGGCAAGTAAACAACTGTCGTTTGGGGGTATATTTCTATTCTTCATAGAGATGACTCCCCTGATGAAGTATTCACGATCATAAAGTCGTACGTTTCTTTTTTGATTTATCAGAGATTATTTTTTAAAGTCCATGTTGAATCTGCATGGTACTTTGTTTTACTGCTGAGTGATAATTCGCGGACTCAGGTGTCAATAGACTGCCTGCGATCGGCTGCGATCATATGTGAACGTTCGATTTGAGATCCTCGGTTGAGTGGATTCTGCAATCGAGCGATCGAGAGCAATCGTCTGCGATCATATGTGAACCAGGCTTAAATAAGTCTATTTGAAAAATTTCTGCAATGAGATTTAGTCAATTACATTGGCCTATTGGTGTGACTCAGGAATGCCACTTAATTTCACTCAAAAAAATCGATATTGTACTCATCGCATCGCTTTGCGATTCGTGTGATATCGGTTTTTCGTGAATTTCAAGATTTAATTACAAAATCCAGGCCAACGATAAGTAAAGAGAACCGTGTTTACTCGGAAAAATAATAGCTATCAACTTGTGACATGACAAATCTAGCGCTGTCTCTGTGAAATAAAGCATAATGAAAAAAGAAAATAAAATGATCATGTTAAAAAATTTTCTTAAGGAAACACAATTCATATCTTTAATAACGCAAGGGCGGATCCAGGGGGAGGGTCGGGGGGGTCGCGACCCCCCTGTCATTCCTGAGGTCAAATGGGCTTCCTGTGGTAAAAATGCGACTGGGATTCCTTTGCCCACAAAATTTACCCCTGAGACCCCCTCTTCAAAAAACCCTGGATCCGCCCTTGTAACGATCCATTCAACAAAAACACCTTATACTTAAATGATCGATATTGTTCTTTTAAAGACTAAAAATCCTTAGCCCTCACCCTTTACATTTCTACTTCAAATTAGTTACATTTTTAGAAGCAAAATGAAAGTTTTAGAAGCAAGTTAGAGCGTTATTTTATTCTTTCTTGGAAATCGTTATTTTGAAATTCTGGTCATCAACTTGCATCAACGATCTATCAATAGTTTTTTTGGCGTTTTTCAGGGGTTCATTGATTGCACTTTACATGTTGGCAGTTTAGTATCTCAGAACCAGTTGATGTGAAATGCATTTTTTATTGGTTCTTTGTTTTATCACTTCTTCTTTGCTTTCTTAATTGTTTTTTTTTTTTTTTTTTTTACGTTGTCACCTGTTTGTCTTCAAAGTTTTGTTTTTTTTTGTTTGATTTGACTTCTAAGTAAATCAAAATTAACTTGTCATTTGGTGTTTCAAAGCTCTGAAGTAATACTTTGTTTTTTTGAAACTACATTTTTTGAAAAATGTGAAAACTTGGTAGAAAAAAGAAAAAGAAAAAGAAAAAGAGGTATTTGTTTCATTCCGAACATTTTAAATTTTCAAAACACCCTTTTACGGGGATATCTTTAWKTTKWTKATYWYACATATCAAAAACTTGCTAATTTGCATTAAAAAAATTAAAAAAAAAAAAAATCAATATTTTTTTAAATAAAAACTAATATGGCTACTGTTTTTAAAAGAACAATACGTACAGTTTTATTATTTATTATTTTGTTTTATTTCACATACACAGTAGACTACAAAATTAAAAAAAAAAAAAAAAAAAAAATTCCGAGTAGACAGATACACGAATACTCCAGTTTCGAGTTCAATGAATCGAATGAATGTAAAAATTTTATAAAGTATTCCATTCTCTGTCAGTTACTGTCACATAAACGTTTATAACCACTTAATTATTTAGTTTAATTTATTTCTAAAAATTGTTATAAAAGCAACAGTTTTCTTTATGCTATTATATATATAGATCACAAACTCTTTGAAGGAGCAATCCTGACCGAAGGTAAGAGGTTTTTAGAACGGACCCCATTTTATTTGATTCAAGTATATATCATGGCCCAAAATACTACCGTTTCGAATTGTACGTTAGCCTTGATTTTGTGTAGAATATTCATGCGTTCCAGTGAAGTTCCTTGTTATTTCTTCAAATTATTTGTTTCAGAGCAGTTAAATTGTTGGGCAGCTAGGGTTTAATTCACTTTCAACAAGAATAAAAAATTCGAATGAAAGTCAAGAAGGTTCCTCTCACCTCTTGGGTCTAGGATTCGATTCTGGGGTGCTTACGATTTAACCGGAAAAACCGAAAATTCCGGCTGAAAAACAAGTGGTATTCATCATTTCGATTGGAAAGTTCCGGAAAGCTCGGTCTTTTAATTGAGGTAATCCACCCAGTTTTCCCGCTCTTTTCCGTTCTTTCGGTAGACGCGTGTACCATTTTTCGAAAGTCAAAGTTTCCCATTATTTTCCTACAATTAGTCAATGAATTTCAAGCCGGGTGGATTGGTTTAAACGGTAAACACCCCTAAATCCGGCATCACATATGAGTAGAGTTTGTTAGGTGTCTCTCTTGATTCAAGGGGTTTTCATAAGGTTTTCTCTTTTAAATCTATAGCAAGCTAGATTAATCCAATTCGATCTAGAGTTCTCAGCCCCTCTTTTTTCAGGATATTATTCAAATTGTAATTTTTTGTATCGTTTTGCCCCACAACGAAAAAGTTTTGAAAATCCTGTTCAGTTAAATGAAAGATTTTTAACCACTTATTTCTTTAGGAAGTACTTTAAACTCTTAAAACATTCGTGTATTTGGAGAAATGGCTTTGAAGCTCATTTTCTTTACCGCGCTGGTGATGGTGTTGGTGTTGTCTGCTCATGGTAAAACTTTGAAGGACAAGAAGCTCCGTAAAGGCACACGTAAGAAGTCTTTGATTTCTAATTCTTTGCTTTTTGTTTTGAATGTGAGATCACTGCTAGTTACGGCCTCGCGCTCACTCGAAACGAATTCATGAAAACCCCTCGTATCGATTGACTTCAAACATGAGTCAACCTTATCATCTATTTTAATGTTATAATTAGGATACATTATTAGCATATAGGTAGATAGCATATATAATTATGTATTATTACATGAAATTATTATATGAATAGATAGTTTTATGTTCTTTATTTGTATTATTGCTTAAATTCTAGCACGGCACGCCTGAAAAGCAGTGTTACTGAGTCGTTTACCGTGGATAAATAAAATTTAGTTCATTAATTAATTATACAGCTTCTCATTAATCCCATATAGGTAACTGTCCGATTATTTTCTTAATTGGACAGGTCTTGTTGATATGGGATTAATTAGGCAGCTATATATAATTAATAGGTAATGGGATTTCATGCTCCCCAATCAAGAAATAATTAGACTCGAAAAATTCCTCTGACTGCCAAATTGAACTCGGCCTACGGCCTCATCCAATTTTGTCAGTCCTCGGAATTTTCCTCGTCCAATTATTTCTTAATTGGGCAGCATGGAGCCCTATCACATAAACTAGTTCATTCATTAATTCATCTATTTTCCGCATTTAATTCCTAGGGGGCGATGAGACCACCAATACTTTAGTCACTGGCAAGGTAGTTTTTGAAGGAATAACAACATTTTGTCACATATATGAAAGGTTTGACAAGAATCAAAGAAGCCATTGGTGTAACTGCCCCTTTGTTTTTTGCACGGGCTCTCTCCGCTGTGATGACCCAAGAAGGGGCGGACTAAGATGTTATAGGAAACATTACAATAAGGTGGATTTGCTAAACCTTTCCTATGACGATTGTGAATGTAAATGATGATTAATAGCAAAATATTTAAAAAATCGGGAGATGTTGTTGATATATAAGCTAAAAATGCCTGGAAATGATGATACAGAATGATCTATCAGGAATAAATGATTCATAAGTGCTGATATTACCATTGTCTGATCGTTGATGTGTGACCCACAAAGCGTGATTTCTCGTTCGCTGACTAGCATTTCGATGGCCGTAAATCAAAAAACTGAAATAGAAAAAGCACAATATATATCTTGAGGGAGATTGTGGACTGAATCAAAGATTTTAGAGAATTAGATGGTTAGGATTTTTCAATCACTCAATTCAGGAAACGCGGAGCAGGGGGACTGGAGGGGGGAAGGGGGGATATAGCCCGCCTCTCCTCAATAACTTTACCGCCATAATTTGAGTTACTTGTTTGCTATTTAAAATTTAAGAAGCCAGTGCAATAAATATGTGTACATGCCCCTCAAAACATCAGAAATTGCACTTCCAAGATGCTCAGTTTACCACTCTTTTCATTGCTACGCGCTGATCGAGACAACAGTTGCGACAGGGCAATTGGGCAATACACTTAAGTCAATCAAATAAATTGGTCGGTACCTTTGTATTCTCTGACTGGCGGCAGTGTATTTTCTATTTCCCTTTTGCGACTGTTGTCTCGATCAGCGCTTAGCAGTGGAAGAGTAGTGAAACGTTTTCGGTGGGGCCTGCCCCGAATCCCCCTAGGTGTTCCCGTGTTCGGCGGTCGTTTGCTCCCCTAATCAGAATTACGTTTCGCGGTCCCTGCAATCCCACCAGTAGCACATCTTAAATGCGCGCGCTGACTGGCTAGAGATGATTTATACAAGCAGGTATTTCATTTAGAATATCGCCTTTTCTCGTGAATTCAACTTGGAATTCCCTCGTCAGCCAATGAATTTTCCTATAGAATACCATGCTGGGTCGTAGTAGGTAACAAATGGTAGCAGTTTTCATTGTAATGTTTTGTTTCTTATTTGAAGCGCTTCTTGTCTTCCAGTGAGTTTTACTTCTGAAAGTGTGTTTGAAAAAAGGCTTTAAAAAGGTTGGCTTAAAAAAGGTTTTTAGTAAGGACAAAATAAAAAAAAAAAAACTAACGATGAGCTTGCATGAATCACCAGAGTTTGGGTCAAAGGATGGGGCTCCAATCATAGCCTAAATAAATGACTTTGTTTCAAGATTGTCAGCTTAAAACCCATCCAAATGAAGCTTATCTTCGTGCACTGAAATCCAACTTTTGCCGCCTTTTTGCATGATGTGGTACCTAGTCTTCCAAAATTTGCATAGAAAACGGTCAATTTTCACCAAAGGTACTCCGAAGAAAGCTTCCAGTGATGCTTTGCGGGCGTAAAGCGGCCATTTTGGATTTTTTTACCCATTCAGTCGGGATTGGTTGAATGGGTGGTCTGGCCGCCGCGTGAAGTCATTTCAAAGTATCCAAATCAGAGTGGACGGGGTTTCAAGTCCTTGCAATTAAATGCAGTCCGAGGCGCAGCAGAGGTCCAGAACTAATTGCAAATCCCGTCAAGTCCTCATTGTCGGCTTTGAAATATTATAACGTCAAGCATGGTCTATTTTTAGCCACATGACCTAATCAGTAATATTGTGCAAATACCTCCAAAAGGGAATACCAAACATCAAAAGCTAAAGAGTAAAAAAAAAAGATAAAAATAATGAGAGAGATAATCAGCATCCAAGTTGGTCAGTGTGGGAACCAAATTGGTAGTCAGGTAATGTATATGTCATTTTGTTATTCTGTTTCTTTTAATTCACTGTTGATAAGGTTATACTGTATGCAAATAGTATGTTATTGTTGACTTGATAATGGCTGAACATACTATTAAGGACCTACTTCCTCATGTTTCAACAAATTTGAAGGAAGTGGTGCATTTGCTTTTCATGACTTGAAACTCATCATCGGTTCGATTTAGAAAACAAATATTTAGAAACGTTGAATCAAGAAAGAATGTATAAATATACAGTGCAGCAGAACAGAGCCTTGATAGCGTGACGAGTCAGTTGCAATAATGACATGATCAAGAAAAAAAGTTATTAACTAATATTGATAAATTATTATTATTTTATTATTAGATTATTATTATACAATACACACAGTATTTTGTTATTATGTTTTAATGTTAGGTTCTTTTTAGAATGATATAACACTCAGTGGTAAACACTGTTCCATGCTGTGAGTTTTAAATGTGTGGTAGACCAGAAAACAGTTGATTAACTCCAATTACCATCAAGCCCAGTCATAATAGCTTGGATTGAAATCCCAAAAGAAATAAAAGAATGAACTTTAATGGAAAGACACACCTTTGAAAATGGCTAGAAGATAATTCGTTGTTTGAATGGAATTTATTTTCAAAGAATGACATATATCACATTAAAATGGCACTGGCAACCTACATAAATAAAAAAATTTATACGCGTAATTAAAGGAACCAGCCAACCATACACTGTACAATGATTTTATTTGAGACGTGAAAATATAGTATGCATAACAGTGAGTAGTAGACTCTAAACCCATTGTTTTCTTTTTATTATTATTATTTTTCTATTATTATTATTTATTATTATTTACTAGTACTAACTAAATAGCCATTTTTCTTTCAGGGGATAAATAAGATCACTCCAATGTGTCTCTGTGTGTCTCTGTGATGTAAACAAGATGTATAGAAAAGTTGTGCTTTATAGAGCACGATTAGAGAAAATTATTAAAATAAAATTGAACCTACCGTCATCTGTTAGTAAAATCTATTTTCTCTGGACTCCAACCTGCCATAATTAAATGAGATCAGATCCAATGCCTTTCAAGACCTTTTAGAATCATGATATTTTCTCGAACATTTTCTTATGATTACGATTATGTTGGTCTTGCGATGTTTATGTTTTAGTGCATTCTCACTAAGATATTGTTTAAAGCGACAGAGCGCTTATTATTATAGTTTATGATAATGATTAATACTTAATTATGAACCTTATGTCGCTGTCGAGTACCAAGCCTTAATAAATGTATTATGCATAATGTATCCTTTTGAAATTTCTTCCTAGTTTTGGAGAGATATTTCACAAGAGCATGGAATTGATTTTAATGGCTTTTATCATGGTACCTCTGAATTACAGTCCGAAAAAATCGATGTGTACTACAGTGAAACAGACAGAGGTCAGTATTAGAGGTTGAAGAAAAATGTGGTCCAGTTGCCATTACAGTGCATTGTGGGACTGATTTGGGGGGGGGGGGGGGGGGGGGGGGGGGGGGGGGGCAAGACATATTTCCAAGACGGCGGCTGTTTCGTCCCCATAAAAACATTCCCACAGTGCACTTGGATGCAGACTCTACCCAGTCTTCTCCTTGACTTCGGATCGGTTTGTAGCACCATGTACTTATGGCTAATTATACAGTAGTTTTTTCTTCGGTAAACACAATCCGAGTGTGGGCAATTGTTGGGTGGTTGGTTGGGTGGTAGGAAGATTGAAAAGTGGGTTAGTAGGTAGGTTGGTTGGAAGGATGGCCTTTTTTTTGTTTTGTTTTTTAGTTTGTCTTGGTTTGTTTGTTTGTTTTTTTTTTGTTCGATTTGTTGGAAGTTGTAAGGACGCTTTTTGCTTGTTGGATGGTTAATTAGTTATTCATTTAAGGCTGGTTCTGTTTTTTACGGCGTGCTTCCGAGACCTAACTTTAGCTTCCTGTCATCTCTGGTTATTACTAGATAATTGCTTCGTACCTCGTTCGATCATGGTGGACCTAGAACCAGGCCCTTTGGATGCTATACGTGGTACTGATTTAGGCCTTTTTTTTCGTCCAGATAACTTCATTTCCGGTAAGTAGGTCGAACGATATGTAAACGTAACAAAATTTTCCGTTTGTCTTACGTGCATATCTAATTAACCTCGAATTTGTAATGAGGAATTATTTCCTGGTTACACTGGTATTAACAATAAACACTTAATTTTCAAAAGAAAAACGTCTGTTTTAAACTACATAGACGTAGCCGGGTTCATTCTGTTCGTTGCTTTTAGTAAGTTACTTCGAGTGCAACCATGTGACTCAAAACTCCCTCGAGATATAATAAAACCCCAGCCATGTTGGTTGATCAATCAAGAGAAGGTAAAATATTAAAAGAAAGCTTTGTTGTCATCAAACAGCATGTGCTATGACGTAACATGTTCCTCGACAATTCTAAAGTTCAGATAGTAGCGACCATGTTGAGAAAAAATTTTTTTCTTCACTTCACTTCACTTTCATTTGTTTTGTTTTTATTTTTGTGCTTATTTTGTTATCCCTTTTTTGTTAATCCATTTGTTTGTTTGTTGTTTTTGTTGTTGTTGTATTTTTCATACATCAACCAAGCTGGTAGCAACGTCATAGGAATGAGTGGAAAGGTTTCCGATTCACACTGGAATTTATATATCTTTCATTAGGAAATAGCGGAGCTGCAAACAACTGGGCAAAAGGCCACTACTCGGATGGTGCAGAACTCCGTGATGCCATTTTTGACGTAATGAGAAAAGAAGCAGAGAAAAGCGATTGCCTTCAAGGTTTTCAAATGTTCCATTCTCTAGGAGGAGGGACTGGTTCTGGTCTGGGTACTCTCTTATTGTCTAAGATACGTGAAGAGTTCTCGGATAGAATCATTATGGCCATTAGTGTAGTACCATCGCCAAAGGTAAAGTTGCTTCGTATTCCTTGCAATACTCTTTAAAACAGATAATGCGTAGTTGTTTGTACAACTGCTGCAACGGTGTTTGGTCTGCTATTGTCTGTATCGAAACCAAAATGCCTAGCAAATACATTTGATAGGGTTGTTTTCGTCGATTGATTGATTGACTGATTGATTGATTGATTGATTAGATCTGAGAGTTACTATTTTTTTGTGTGTGTTATTTCGCTGGTGTTCCATTCATAAACCTCAAGTATTTCCATCCTTTCGCAAAAGCCACCATGTTTATATATATAACAAAAATGCACATGTTGAAAAAACTTGCCTCATTCATTTTAATACCCCACATATTTTATTCAAGGTATCCGCAACTGTCGTGGAGCCGTATAACACCATCTTGTCAGTTCATCAGCTCGTAGAAAACGCAGATGAAGACCTGATAGTTGATAACGAGGCCCTTTACGATATTTGCACCAATAGCCTTAAACTGGCAAAACCCACCTATCCTGACCTCAACCATCTGATATCCAGAGCAGTATGTGGAATGACTGCTAGTTTGAGATTCCCTGGACAGGTAATTGTATTAGCATTTTATATAAAACCAGTCACTATAGATCCGACAGTAATTGAGATTAAATATGACGAGGATTAAAGGTAAGGAGCAAAATATGAGGGCTCGGCCTCAACTAAGAAGCCAGTGACACTCTTTGCATTTTATCGTGTGAAAAAGAACGTCATTGGTGTAATTGTATCCTTTCACGATCTTTTGCATTGAACCGCTGCATGTAACTTAACGTACAATCCCTGTACTTGTAAAATTTAGTGTGCAAATGCTATCTATCAAGGCACGCTGATCTAGCAAATATATCTTTGAAGTATCGTGAAGGCGAAATCAGCGTGCCATGTACTCTGGGATCTCAATGTGGGCGTTAACATCATCTAAACGCAACACCTAAATAAGGTGCATAAAGGACACTTAGAAGACGTAATGTATGTAACTATAGTAAAACATAATGTATGTAAAGAAGGTCTTTATATGTAACATTTCCTTTGAATCCATTTATTTTAAGCTTAACGGTGATCTTCGTAAACTGGCCGTGAACATGGTTCCTTTCCCGCGCCTGCACTTCTTTATCCCTGGATTTGCACCGCTGACTAGTCGTAGCTCAGAGCAGTACCAGGCCTTCACGGTTGCCGAATTAGCCAAACAAATCTTTGATGCAAAGAACATGATGACAGCGTGTGACCCAAGCCATGGACGATATTTGACCGCAGCTGCGATATTCCGAGGACGAATGTCAATGAATGAGGTAATAGAAATATGAATTAAGCCTTTATGTTCTATTTTGTAAGACGTAATAGTGAAATATTGTCAAAAGATCATTGAACTGGAAAAGAATCCTTCAAAGGCGCTTTACAATAAGTAATGAACGAAAGGTGGTTAGTATGGGGTGTGAACCACAACCTCCCGCACAACAGACCGACGCTCTTACCGAGTGGCTAATTACAGCGTCCTTTCCCAATACGACTTATAAGTAACACCCACGATGAATGCATTACCACTTTGAGCAAAAGGCGTTCAGTGATCATTTGCTCCAGCGATATATACATACCTGCCTATCTTGTCTGTACTCGGCCTTCCCAGGTCGCCTTCAGTACCCTACCCTCCCTCCCTGTTATTAGAATTATAGGCTTTTGCATCTTTATCTGAAGGTGGCCGCTAGACCTCCACAGCTTAAAGGAGTATGGCTAAGACCACTGTAAATAGATTACTGTTAAAATCACGAACGAAGGACCCAATCCACTGTTTTACTATTTCATGCATTTTATTATTTCTAGTTCATATTTAAATTCAATCTTAAGGTCGATAATACAATGCGGGATATTCAGAACAAGAGCTCCTCCAGCTTCGTCGAATGGATCCCAAATAACTTGAAGACAACCGTTTGTAATGTCGCCCCAAGTAGACTAAAAATGGCTGCTACGTTTGTTGGTAACAGCACTGCCATCCAGGAAGTGTTCCGGCGAGTTGGAGAACAATTCTCTGCCATGTTCAGACGCAAGGCTTTTATTCACTGGTACACCGGTGAAGGGATGGATGAAATGGAGTTTTCAGAGGTATTCCAAATGTTATCATCGGAGGAAAGGTCATAGTATTTTTTTACTTATATGCAGTATATGATACTATGATCTCCCATTCATGATTCCGACTCCCCTTAATTACCGTTGTTACATCCCACAAACTTAATATAACAAATCATGCAAAAGTTTTTATGGCCTATCGTAAGTTTACGGTAATTCATTTTCTTTTTTGTCCAGGCCGAGTCTGACATGTTTGATTTGGTGTCAGAATATCAGTACTTCGAACAAGTTGACGTGCTAACAGGATACGACACAGATGAAGAAATTAATGAAGATGAGGAAATCGTCCAAGATGATCAGAAGGAATAAATAATTTAGACTCCTTTTTATATCAAGCGTGGCCATGACAGCACCACGTTATTAATCAAAGCTTCAAATGAACTAATTAATTTTACCAATAATATAAGTACTGTTCGTATGCATGCTTGTAAAATTAAGAAGCTAGAATGATGGTTTGTTGTTTGTAGGTTGTTAGTTTGTTTTATAAAAGACAATGACTAATTTATAATTATATCTCTGAACGTACAAAGATGGTGTTTAACATAACTCCACTTAACTAGCCTGTAAAAAATATTGTCTTAATAAATAAAATAACTAGACGTACAACTGCGTGAACTCGGGCTTGTACGTGTGGAAACCTATGACTATGCTTAAAGAACTGACGAAAAGAGAAGTTTTTATTTTTAAGAACATAGAATAATGAAAGTTCGCAATTTTTAGTAAGACATTTTTTCTTTTTCATGTTGTCTTATAATGAACAAATATTGCATTTCTCTCATGATAGTAATAAATTTTTTATAAGTAGGTTGAGAAGTAGTCAATTAACTTCCACCTTCAAAATAACTCATTTTCCATTGAAAAATAAGAAAAATTTAAAACGGGAGAATTTACATGCCACATTTTTCTCAAGTAGAAATAAATTGAGGTTTTGAACATACGAGGTAAAACCGAAAAAATACCAGGTGCCACCCTTATGAAATAAAGTCTTCATCCTCATTATCACCATCACCATCACCACCACCACCACCACCACTATCAACATCACCATCACCATCATCATCGTCATCATCATCATCATCATCGTCATAGTTAGCGGGAGCCTTCGAGTTAGCAAGACAATTTGTAAAAAAGACCAGATTAGAGACCGCCAAAGCCTAGCTAGTCTGAACTTGTGCTTGTAAGTATGACCTGTTTGGTTTTTAATTGAATGGTTACCTGTGGATGGTGAACCTGGTTTTTGGACAATAATTGACTGCAAGCGGTTGCTCTTATGGCTATACAAAATGCTCAGACAAATTGTATATGTGCTGTAACCTTAAAGTAAATATAACCAGACACCATATGACTTCWCTGCTTCAATGCTATTTTTATTTGTATCATGTGATAGGTAATTATACGACCTTGTTACATGCGTGGAATTGTCGCCAAGGTTACATGGAAATACAAAAGAAGTACCACACACATTCCATTGAGGAAAAGTGAAATTTCTCCTTTTACATTTTCATGTAATCTCACAGATAATTTTAAAAAGGTTCATTACAAACCAAGGGGATCGACGTTTCGGTTCATCATCTCGGACATCATGGCGTTAACTTTTCGATGTTTTCAATCAATGACTCTTAGTTGAATCCTTTTGGAGGTAACATACAGGGTCATTCGGATCCTTAGGGTATTTTTTTGACCAGTAAATGTAATACATCCAAACGTTCATTTTAGTGAACTTTGTTAGCTGAAACAAAAAGTTAAAAATTAAAAAGAATTAAAAAAAAGAAAAAGAAAAAAAAAACACATCTGATCTGATATTTTTAGATAAACATATCGATGAGAATGATGATGATGATGATGATGATGATAGCGTTAGTCATTTATCAATTGCTCTTCGCCTAAAAGTAGTGCATGGCCCGGTTGTACGAAGTTTGGATAGTGCTATTCGATAGATAAATTTTATCCCGTGCATAAATTTATTGAATCACAGCAAGGAGTTTTCCATCGGAGAGCGCTATCCACTCTTCGTACAATAAGGCCGAGCCAGTGTACAACCTACAGGTTTGACTTACATCAATATCTTTGCAATTGGTGTCTCGCATCGTTGTACTCTTACAGGGTAATGCTCTGTCAACAGGGATTTTGAGCTCGTAAAAGCCAGACGGGCTCGTACATTCGTCATTTCCCATCATCAAATCATCTGCCGGGACACCGCTTAAGGAGTGGCTGCACATAGGTTTCAGGCGTTTATCCTGCTCTTCGACGCAGAAATGAGCCAC
Organism: Actinia tenebrosa; assembly: GCF_009602425.1. Next base: position 83,068 of record NW_022260599.1, on the reverse strand, counting down.
TGAAGCGAGATTGTTTTATTTGTTATGCCCATGAAAAAATATATATTTATACATATACACTCGATTGCAGAAACGTTGTAGTATACATTTATACAAATATCTAATTTATTCAGTATATCTAATGAGATGCATAATATAAATTATCATATGACCCGTACGGCCCTGCTCGCGCGCTCTAATAAAACTATTGGAAAAAGTCACGTGATGGGGGCCGGACGGGTTGACGTAAGCGGGCCGGAAAAACCCGTCCGGCCCWGCTCGAATCCGCGCGCTTTCTTTTTCTTAATTATTTTTATTTTCGTGAGGGTCATATGATAAAATGCTTATTGACTGAGTCAGGTCGGGCCGTACTGGAAAATATTTGGCTCTCGGTCATTTGTACGGACCTCGCTGCGCTCGGTCCGTACGACATGACCTCGAGCCAAATATTTTCCCGTACGGCCCTCCCACTCAGTCAATAAGTACATAATAGCCATTTCCGACGCTTAAAACCAACTGATTTACAATCTGTACGATCTAATGGACAAGAAAAAAATATTTGGACAGTCATTGAATGAAACAAACAATGAATAAAGCGATTTTTCTGTTTTGCATATCATTAAATATACTGAATAAATTAGATATTTGTATAAATGTATACCACAACGTTTCTGCAATCGAGTGTATATACATATATATACACTCGATTGCAGAAACGTTGTAGTATACATTTATACATTTATACAAATACCTAATGAGATGCATATTGCAATTTTACTTTTTTAACCCTCAAAACCAATTGATTTATAATCTGTAGGATATAAAACGCATATCATTAAATATACTGAATAACTTAGGTATTTGTATAAATGTATACTACAACCTTTCTGCAATCAAGTGTATATATATATATATTATAAGTTTATGGTCGTATGGTCGTTCTAGCGCTTTCACACTTATTGGGACAATTTTCACTCACACACACTACCACTGAGCTCAATGTTTCTACACACAACGCACGGAGGGAGGAAACCGGAGAACCCGGAGAAAACCGGAGAACCATAGGAGAGAACAGCATATCAAGCAAACTCAATTCACATGCGGCGACAGCACTGCCAGAACCAGCCACTGGACCCATTGAACTCACAGCGGGGAAACACGACGCATTAGAAAGATTAAGTTTCCCGTATGCCATTACGCAAACGGCAAACGTGACCACGTTTTCATCGTTTTCCTGTATTTCACTTTACCATTTACAAACCTTCTCACCAAAGACAAATATTCGTTTTTATATCTACCACTTGAATTTCAACTAACGGTCAACTAACGTTTCACGTTTGCCGTGAACGAGGACCTTAAACTGGCTCTATTAGGAGCGTACGCCACCCATGCTACCCGTCCGTTATTATCATTATTACTTCCTGTTCGCCAGGTGTGCATAGTTATGATTTAAAAGTACGATACACTTTACTTATTTGAGTATAAAGGATTACTAACCAGGTTTGTCGGCGTTCTTTTTACGTTTCCGGCATTCATCCTCATCGCTGATTCTAAAACGGTCAAACTTAAGGTCCCTTAAGCTTGTTATTGGCGTAAGGTATTGCTTTATTTTGCCATCACCAGCGCGGAAATAAGCTCTACTTAGATGGCGGACATTGAGTCTGACCACATCCCAAACGTCTTTAGGTTGCGCCTCAGTGCCATAGAGTTCAACATACATCTGTTATAAACGAATATTATAATGAAATGAATACTTTCTTTATCTAAAAGATCATACTAAATCAAACATTAAGACGTTAACGTTAGCATGAATTTACGTAATATGCAACAAATTCTTTGGCATAAAGTAGTTATTGTATGATTGTCTCAAGTCAAGTCATGGCAAGTAGTACCTTCACGGTTTGAAAACTTTTTTTATGTAAAATTTTCCATTGTATTGGCCTCGGTGAATCTAGTGACATCATATGCAAGGGTTTCATTGGTTTTTAGTATAAGCCTTATGATAGTCTATCAAACATCCTGCGTTCTAATTGGCTCAACTACTTGGAAGTCTATTAGTGATAGATCATTAGAAAGGCGAAAGGTGCTGGTTTTGAAAACCAAAACAAAGCAAAAAATAAATTACTTCAACCTAATTCACAAAATTATTCCATTTATTCGACAGATTAGTAGGTTTATACTAAAATGATTAGATCTCTCTCCCACATAGACCTTTTCTGAGATAGCGAACATGGTGCATTGTGGTCAAGCTTAGGTACAAACATATTTTGGTTCATCATGACTTAGATGGGGTTTTTTGTACCGAAGCTAGCTAGCTCAGGACCCTATTTAAACTAGCCTTGCTAAACTAGATGTGCTTGTATAAATATGGACTTAAATAAGAAAGTAAATAAAAGAAATAGACCACAATGCATCTTGTTTATCGAACTCAGAAAAGGCCTATCGTCTAGTGGTCAATATTCGGCCATCGGTCTTAATAATTTAATCATTTTAATTCTAATGATAATTTAATTCTAATGATTTCTTTCCTCATAGTAAATATAGATCATACGTACTTTTATAAGCCGAGCATTATGACAGGTTTTACAAATTTGATCCTCTCCTATACTGAATGTCGCTGAACCTGTTTTTATTTCCTCAAACATCTGAAAAGTCAACAAATTACAGGATCTATAAAAGTAATGATAAAGCTATCGTAATGTATTGTAAAATTGTCTTGAATCTGGGTCTGACATGGAAATTAAAAAAGAAAAATGCCACAAATTCTATCTAGAAAAAGCCCATCCACAATATTATCAAGAAGGCAAACCACTCGTTATATTAGGATATAGAGTGTTTACACTCACTTAAGAAGGCTAATAACAATAATAATAATAATAATAATAATAATAGTAATAATAATAATAATAATAATAATGGTGCATTTATATAGCGCATATCCAAATGAATGCTCTATGCGTTATAATAATAACAATAACAATAAAAAACTAATGATAACTAAAAATCAAAATAGTTTTTAAACAGATGAGTTTTAAGTTGCGACTTAAAACTACACAGTTTTTTTTTCTACACAGTTTTTTCATAAAAATAGAGTTCAATTCCCCGAGGATAGAAAAGGTATTGTTTTGGTGCACCAAGATGGCCGCTGTGACATCACGTGAAAACGCTCTTTAGAACTTTTTTTAGCTTCGTATGCAAATTCCCCATTTCAAATCATGACATTCCCTTCAGAACTGTTCTTTTATACTAACATGTTAAAATATTTACATATGAAAGAATCAACTCCCAAGAGTGACATCACATGGTCTGAAATGTGCACAACAGACGAATAAACTACAAAGGTCTATTTGTCTGAGAAAGTGCCGTAGTATACACGGTCTACAAATTAGGAATGAAGATTAAGAACCTTTGCTTAACCCGCATCGCAGAAATTTATTCTCAAGCACTTGAATAAGAGACTATTTAAAAATATATGATGTATACTACGGCACTTTCTCAGACAAATAGACCTTTGTAGTTTATTCGTCTGTTGTGCACATTTCAGACCATGTGATGTCACTCTTGGGAGTTGATTCTTTCATATGTAAATATTTTAACATGTTAGTATAAAAGAACAGTTCTGAAGGGAATGTCATGATTTGAAATGGGGAATTTGCATACGAAGCTAAAAAAAGTTCTATAGAGCGTTTTCACGTGATGTCACAGCGGCCATCTTGATGTACCAAAACAATACCTTTTCTATCCTCGGGGAATTGAACTCTATTTTTATGCAAAAACTGTGTAGAAAGTTCCTTTTGTTTGTTACGCCAATGTCACTGCCTTCTCAAGTGAGTGTGGTTTGCCTTCTTCATAATATTACCTTTGGTCGATTTTTACAGACCCCCGCTCTTAAGGTATTAGGATACGAAAAATGACTATTTGATCGAAAATCTTTTTTCTTTTTTTGAAAATTTCGTAACTTTAAACTTTTGTCTTTCATATGTTTGTCAAACTTATTGCAATTTTTGATTGGAAAAGCCAACATTTTGAGAAAAATCGAAATCCTGACTTTATCAAGACCGGAAATGTCCCGTCGCTTGCAATATCGTGGAGTCCAAATGCTCCTTTGTGCTTGTTAAAAGATCCCACATTGCGATCGTCCAGAACACCAGATAATTTGACAAGTAATGACAAAATGGAAGGCTCAAGGTGTTTTGACCAACACCATCGTGGCTACCTGCAGCTTCTGGCTCCTAACAAAGAAATGCATTTTTCTCGAATTTTTTTTTGCCGCTAAAACCTCACGTTCAAAAAGCTAAAAGTCCCTTGGATTTCATTCGATTTTTCTAAAAATTGGAGAGTTTATAAAGTAACTCATGATCCAAAAATAAGTGTCTTGGAGTTTTGCAAATTAATTTCTTTCCAAAGATATGACGCTTTTACTCTAAACAACACTTCAAAAGCAATCGCCGAACTTTGATCAAAAATAGCGAGAGATATAAAACAAACATCCAAAATTTGGGACACATTTTTTGAGCTTATTATTTCCTGTGTATGTTAAGCCATTTTTGGCAAACATAGCTTAAAATGTACTTGTCCGTTATCGTTTTCACTGAGGCATGGTCAAATTTCGCTTCGAAGACAATAATGTGAACAACAATAAAACAATAAATGATTACTCATCTTTCAGAAAATGTGTACTTTGTTAGTGTTATACTATAAAGCCAGCGCGTTATTTAAGTTTGCGCGCATAGTGGTCGTAAACGTATCCTAATACCTTAAAGTGGAATCTATTGTTCAAACCAACATGGCTGCGCAGTCTTATTTCCAAGATTGCTTTTATTTCTTCCCCGTAGCTCTACTATTCCCTATTTTAGAAAAAAAGCCATTTTTTTATATCGCTGACAAAGAAATATCTTGTGCTAGAGTTTAATAGGTAAAACAACTCAGACCATCTGTCCTTTGATTTTGGCCTAGTTCCTGATCATAGCAAGATTGCCGTATGAAGGATAAAGAAATTTAAGCCACATAAGCAAGGTCGAATAAACCCACTAATCAGGATATATATATATATTCCCTTAAAAAATGAGTGAATAAATTCAAGTATTCTTTAATAATAAATAAAATAATGATGACGATGACGATGGTTATGATAATTATGGTGATGATGATAATGGTGATGGTGGCGATGATAATGTTGATGGTGATGATGGTGATGGTAGTGATGGTGATAATGGTTATGGCGATGGTTATGATAATGGTGGTGATGATGATGATAATGATGATGATAATGATGATGATGGTGCCAATGACGATGGTGATGATGTTGGTCAGGGTGATGGTTATGATAATGATAAAGGCGGTGATGATGACAATGGTGATGATGGTGATGGTTAAGATAATGGTGGTGGTGATGGTGATGATGGTAATGATAGTAATGATGGTAATGATGGTGATGATGATGATAAAGATATAACGCTAAATCCCATGATTTACTGGCATCTTTTGATATTCAACGACAAACTTGACAATTACCTGTTTGTCTTTCACATTATCAAAACTCCATTTTTGAACGTTAGTTTTGTATTTCAGCTTAGAGAAACAGCCTTTGGCCTTCGTTGTAATGTTGTCCAACCGTTGAGATACTTGAGAGAGTTCCACTGCACCATTAAGCTGCCCGGTGCCCATCGCACTTTCTGAGGCGATACGTTGGAACGAGCTCATGACATCGTCCAAGTTCCAGAGGAATCGAAAACCAAGGGCTTTCTGGAGCTCATACATATTTTCCATAAACGACCGTTCCAGTTCTTTGTAAGTACCAAGCAGATTGTCCAAGAACGTCTGCCGAAGTTTATTGGTTATAGAAGCATCTAGATTGCAATATAAAACCCATTTTTGCATATTTTCCCCCCCCAGAACAATGCAACGAATCGAGTTATCGCGACCAATTAGAATAAATTAAGTTCTGCACTGACCAGCGACTGATATGATTAGCCACATGTTTCGGCACGTGAGCAGCAGGTAGGGGGACTCGCGGAGGGGGTACCGGGGGAGCCGGGTATTACCCCCGCCAAACACTATGCGGCCGCCGCGGGTATTACCCGTAAGGTCCCTATGTGTATTGCCTGCGTAATTCAACTCGAAAAGCTCTCTACGGGTTTTACTGGTGCCCCGCATTACTAAGTTAAAATATTTGTTCTATATACGATTAAGAGCATATTTTTTCCCCTCGTTTCGGCAACCGTTTTCGGCTACCTTTTCTACTCCTGCACGGGTATTCCTGGTAGGTACATTTTGCGTAGGAAAATATTTTTTCGTGTCCACTGCGCTGGGAGCAAACCCCAGAAATGTCCGTAGGGAAGTAGGTGGAGGCAAAATGCCTCTCCATGGTAGAAATCCACAGATTTTGGATAGCAAGGGCCCCAAAACGAGTCCCTCGTAGCAAGGGCGCGGCAAGACACCGCTACCTTTGCATGGAGAAACGCCGACGTGGATAGAGAGGAACGATTCGTTCCCCTTGTACTATCTACGCCGCGATAGTTGCGCCAAAGTAGCTACGTAGCCTGGTATGCAAATTCCCTGTATTGTCTTTTGCGCTCTGTAGAGACCTTCCAAGATCTCCAAAAGTATTTGCGTTGTCCTTTGTTTTCCTAGCATGTAGATGGCTATGCCTAGAGCTACGTAGAGATACATCTATATACCTATAGACCCACGAAATACCCCTATGGATCCATAGCTATCTAGGCATGGAATACCGTATCCGTAGATATATATGGCAACACCCAAAATACTATCCGAGGAAGAAATTGCAGGATTGTTGGAAGATCGCAAGAACGGTGTGGGGCTGCAGAAGGTAGCCAAAAAGTATGGCATAGGCATACCAAAGATACGCAGGATAGAGAGAGAAAATGGCGTGGAGGTAGCAATTCCCGAAAAGCCTCCAACTACAGACCTGCAGAAACATTTCCTAGAAGTACAGGATTCCTTTGCTATAGTCTTGGACGATCTCCAAAAAGCTAGAGAAGAACTACAGAACGCAAAGGAGGAATTGCTAGCCAGAATGGACCAAGATCCCGAGTTGGAAAATGCGGTAGAGGACTTGTCCGACGAAGTAGAAGGAGTGGACAAAAAGATAGACTGGCAAATAGCCGGCAATGTGCTATTTGCGCTAGTGGGTGTGGCTGCTGTCGTTAGGGCGCGCATGCAACCACCCAAAGTTGTCTACTACAGACATCCGGCGGAGGATGCGAAACCGCAGAGAAATTCTAGGATTCCGGAGATGGAGTAGAAAGGGTGTCGATCTGGTAGACACCCTTTGCGGGCCTAGGATTCCGGAGAAGAGACGTGCACCAGTCTGTCTTTCTTCTTTGCTTTGGTAGTCTTTTCTCTACCAATTTTGCAGTACAGCGGCGGCTGCGATGTCCAGTCTATTTTTTGCTCGTCCAGGAAGTGTCCCCAGACCGGAGTAGTAGCATGTTCTACCGTGCAGCCCTCCAAAACACACTCTGGACATTTCTGCGAAAGGAACAGGATTGTCCTTTCTTTTTTTCTGTAGGTGGTTTTGGCGTATCTCCAGCATTGGTACTCTCCTTCCTGCATGTGCAGCGCCTGCACGCATTCTTTGTTTGGCGGCGCCGACACTTATAATAATAATAATAATAATAATAATAATAATAATAATAATAATAATAATAATAATAATAATAATAATAATAATAATAATAATAATAATAATAATAATAATAACAACTTTATTAGACAGGGTAACACCGTTACCATAAATGATAATTTTCAGGTGGCCCTCGATAAAATATATACAAAATAGAATAATAATAATAAATAATAGTAAAATATATACACATATCAAATCCCCTCCCCGCCAAACCATCAAATATTTTTGTACGTTTCCCGTCTTCCATCCAAGTACAAACGTGGCTGCCTACTTGGTGCGTATTGTCCAAAATAGTACCTCTGCGTCCACCCAGTTCTCCTTGCATTTCGTAGCCCAGCTGTAGAAGTTTGCGCACCAAAGCTTTTCTATCCAAAGTACCAGAGAAATCCTGTGTGTAGTCCACGGAATAGATACCATATCCGTGGGAATCCAGCAGGGTAGCAAACTTGGGTATCTTTTCCTCTACTATTTCTATGGACAATTCCGAGGTGTCTACTTTGGCTACGAAAACCGCTGCGGGTTTTCCATGCAAGCTGGACCACTTGGCTGCCATGTGGGAGACGCGGTCTACTATTTTTCCTTGTCTGCAGCTGTGTACTATTTGGACATGCAGGAACGTACCAAAGGCTTCCTGTGTCGCAGTGGATATTTTGGACACCAAAGTCTTCGCGTTTCTGCATATGCGTCCATACATGTCGTTTTCTGCGACAAAGCCATAGACAAACACATCGTCTACGAACGGCGGCAATCCAGACAACGGCTGCAAAATCGTAGTACCTTAGTTGTTCCGCAAATAGTCGCACTTGGATATGTCGGGCAGTAGATTCCCGTCGTATGCGTTGTCCAGCAGCAAATGCGCCAAGACTCTATTTTTCGCACGTATACCCATTTCTTGCAATGTTGCCGAAATACTCTTTTGCTCTTCCATGTATATATAGGATTAGAAGGTTTTTGGCTACTACTATGGGGAACGAATCGTTCCTCTCTATCCAAGAGCGGTGGTTTGCAGCCCTTGCTAGGGAGCGGTGTCCTGCCGCGCCCTTGCTACGAGGGCACTGTTTCGAGGCCCTTGCTACTATGTGGAGGCGTTCTACGGACATTCCTGGTGCTTGTTCCCAGCGCAGCAGTAGTCCTAGAAATACTATAGAACGCAAAATGTGTCTACCAGGAATGCCCGTGTGGGGTAGAAAAGGTAGCCGAAAATGGTTGCCGATGTTATAACTTGGAAGGGCAGACAAAACACTAAAAGTTAGGAAGAAATACGTTAGAGCCCGAAGTACGCTACATAAGATTGCGATAACTTTAGGATCCATATCCGTAGTGTTAACGGGCTCCGGCGTTGCTACTTCGCTTACTGGAGCGGGAATAATTGTTGGAGTTCCTTTAGCCGGCGTTGGGGCAGCCTGTGGTATTATTTCTGCTGTTGCTACGGGCATTATGAAGCAGTTGTCTAGCAAAATATCAAAACACGACACGACAATAGCTCTGTCTAGGGCTAAAGTAAATACTATTACCGACCTTGTCTCAAATTCTTTGCGTGACAGAAAGATAGACGACGTAGAATTCTCGCTTATCTTAGCCGAGAAGGAAAAGTACGAGAAACTAAAGTCGGATATAAGAAACAAAAAAACAGTCGTAAAAGATCTTTCCGAGGAATCTCGCAAAAAGATCTACCAGGAGGCAAAAGAAGAGCTTCAAAGAAAACTCGCTCAGTAAACATCTGCTTTGAAAAAAGCGAGACAGGAACTTATTTGCATATTGAACGCCGGCTGTCTGGTTCATATGCAAATTAAGTAGTTTTCCAAGAATTACACGTAATATAAATCATTTGGCGAATTATTACGCGTAATATGTTATTGCGTCAGTCGTCTCGGAATCCATCCTAACAAAGGGTGGTTGGGGTCGATTTCGTGAAATATTTCGTAGATTACGTCAGGGTAATAAGGAATATCCTTATCCA
>NW_022260599.1:4125-32718 GCF_009602425.1 Actinia tenebrosa | reverse complement strand
AGCGGACAGTAAAATTGAAGATGTTCTTAGGTAACTTTGACTGGGCAGTGGACCAGAGTTTATTTAGCTCCAGCATAGAGAATTTAAGGACATTAGAAAAGAAAGATCCTTGAAGAGTTAGCCTGTTTTGCAGTTTATCCTCTTGTGAAGAATGGAAGTCTTTATGAACCTCCTTTGTAGATTTGTAAATGTCATACTGAATGTTTTTGTCGTTGCTAGTTGAGTTCCAGAGATGTTTTACTGAGTCATTAGTAGATGTTCTTAAAGCTTTGCGCAAAACTAATAATAATAATAATAATAATAATAATAATAATAATAATAATAATAATAATAATAATAATAATAATCACATTGGTTAAAATGACAATGATTATAATAAATGTAATTGGGCATTGAGAAAGGAAAAACAGAAGTATGGTTTGCATATATTTTTGTGTTTTGTAATAAAACGGAAATTCAAAATGGCGGACTTACATGGCGGTCATTGGGAATCATAAAGTAATGTGTTCTTGTTAAATTCGTTGTTTGTTGTGCACATTTCAGACCAAGAGATGCCACTCTTGGAAGATGATTATTTTAAATATTTAAATGTGATCAGGATTGCTTAAGATGAAAGTTAAGTCTCTCAAACATGTTGAAATAAAATTAACTGTAGGTATGAAGTACCGGTTGAATAGCGTCGTTTCGTTTTTAAACTTATGTGTAAATAATTTAACATGTTCGTCACAAAAGAACAATTATGTAACAAAGCTAAAAAGGTGCATTCCTACACTGCATGAACTAGCGTCATTTCATATCCTTCACAGTGCCAATTTGAATCAACCACAAACACTCAATTTTTCACTGGCATAGCTTTCAATTCCTTTTAGAAATGTACGACAAGAAGGGAAATAAGTTTGACTTCTGATCTAAGCACCTTGATTTTCACAAAAAGCTATGGATTATCGTCAACCCGGCAATAACGATTCATGAGCTTACGTTTTAAGCGTTCCAGTAGATCGTGCATTGTAAAACAACATGATTTACAATTAGTTTTACTTTATCGTCAGGCCATACCACTGCTTCAGTTTACTGAGCGCCCCAAGTAGTGGAAATCACACTTTTATACGTACGAGTACTAAGTGTAAAGCTGAGAAATTCTACGGAACGGATTAAATTAACAAACATTGCATGTTACCTGCATCATTTCAGGAACTGAGCTAACTTTAACTTTGTCAAAGTCCAATTCACTGGAATCGGTCAGAGGCACGTATTTCCCAAAAGTCAGCCATTCCTTGACACTTCCAATAACGGAATCAAGAGATGTAAGACAAGCCTTGTTTGCATCGTGCTCGGCAATTGCAACAGCTGTGTCAATGACGTCGTATGGTCCTTCGGCGGAAAGAAAACCTGTAATACCCGTAAGCACTGCAAAAAACTGCTGTTTGGATAATCTATTTGCCGCTGTTTGCTGAGCCTTCTTCAATGATGAGGAAATTTTTACTATGGTATTTTCCATCTGTGTTTCTGCTTCTCTAATAGCCTGCAAAAAAAAAAGGGGGGGGGGGGGGGAAAGGGTAAGTAAAACATTTATCTCGGGAGAAGAGGTTGCCTATCATTTTGTTGCATCGTTGCTTTGCTCTTGTTGTCCGACTTCTTCCCGTCTAATAAACAGCAATAAACGCTTTCTCACGTTTACGGCATCGTCATTTAAACTTTAATTCATTCCACCTCAAGATATACAGGAAGATCTATCCTTTGTTGAGGGGACGCATAAAAAGTGGTAAATAAACTCTAAATACTGTACCGTAATATACATCCTTTTCTCACTTTCGTCTATTGCTCTAGCTGCAACAAGTCGTCGTTTCTGTGCATTAACTTGTTGAGACGCTGCTGAGGTCATTACAGTCGCTATCTGCAAAGAAACCACAATTGAAGGTGAAGATACAACCTAATCCGTTTTCAAATGGATGTTTAATTGTAAGAGCCCATCACAATTACTAATAGAGCGTTTTCACTCACTTCTCAAGCCAGCCATATTGGTGTACCAAACAACAGAAACTTTCTGCCCAGTTTTTGCATAGAAATAGAGTTCAACTCCCGGCCCATAGGATAAAACATGTGTTGCTTCGGTGCACCAAAATGGCCGCTGTGACGTCACGTGAAAACGCTCTATAGACCTTTTTAGAACGTGTGCAAATTGCCCATTATAGATCACATGACATTCCCTTGAGAATTGCTCTTTTATGACGAACATATTAAAATATTTACACATGAAAGAATCAACTCCTAAGAGTGGCATTACATGGACTGAAATGTGGACAACAAACAACGAAGCCAAAAGGGTCACTGTGACGTCACGTTAAAACGCTCTATTGATTGATTGGCAATGTCAGTTTTGGAGAAACGTCGAGCTTATATCAATCAAGAACAAGATCTAACATGAGCAGGTTATCCTACCGCCAGGGCTAACTCTTTTGAATTGTTTCTTGACTCCCCCGAAAAAAGAAAACGAAAAACTTGTACCTAACACCAGAATCAACGAGGGTCATGGACAACAACATAGCAAAGCAAACGTGGTTGGTAGTCGACTGAAGTTTATCGCATGGTCTGCGGTCCCAAACCAAATTAAGGAAGTATTTGTATAAATTACCTGCTGAAAGTTTTCTTCGTCATTTACTTGATTCATAACTTTCGTGAAGGTGTCTTCATATATTTTTGCTGCTGCTTTTATTCTGTTTACGTCATTTTGAAGTTCTTCCCACTTTACGAGAGGGGCAAAGAGACTGTTCTTCCCAAAAATGTCAAAACCGTCTTTATCCACGAAAGCAAGTTTTCTTTGGGCATCTAAAGCAAATCAGAAGGTATATTTTGTTTAATGCCCAGATAAGCTTAAATAACTAAACCCGTTTATCTCACTGCAAGTTGCTCGTTTTTTCTTTTTCTTTTATTGATGCGTATGTAATATATCTAATATTTTTAATACAGTCAATCCAACTGAGCGGTGAACGCGGCGCGCAAAGCATAAGTAGACAAACTGACTGGCCCTAAACATTTTTGGGGCTTGAAAGAACGAAGCAAATAGCGGCAAAGTGAAATTGTTTTTATTGTTTTTTATTCTTCCTTTCCATATTTCTGTTTCTTGTAGGCACGTATATTACTCAAAAGAAAACAGAGGGTTACAGTAGCCTGGGAATGATGGCCGGAGGCAATACAGCTAAAGCGCGCTGTGATTTGCGGAAATTAGATTCACCGCTCAGCTGGTTCAATCTCGTTGAAGCTGACCGGCTCCGGCCTACGCGACTGCACCGAGGAAAGGGAATATGGATGAAAATTACTGAATTGGTTAAATATTTGTTCTGAATTAATTGTTCCCGCTAGAAATATTGTGGTGCCGTTAACAATTGATGGTAATAAGAAACCTTTTGTTAAATGGCACCAACGCTCTCCCGAGAGGCCGTGATGACGTAACGTGCAATCGAAGAATAGCTTCAGTGATTTCTTCCCATAGTTCCTTCCGGTCCAGTCACGTAAGCTTGAGCCCTTCGAACGGACAGTGTTTTTTGAATTGACTCTACTTAGGTTTTCCAAATAGTTTACTCACCTTTCATAATATATTCAACGTCAGTTCTTCCAGTCGTTATCCTGACAAGAAACTGTAGTGCGTCTTTGCCCTCCTGATTCTTGCTGTCTCCTAGCAACAAGTCCACTGCCTTTCTCCTTATGAGAAGAAGAAGACCTTCTGGGAAAAGGTTCTTTACTGCTGTGTTGATTGTCGTTGATTGAGTGACAGAACTGTCACTAACGGTGCCATCCTCTCCTTTGACGTTGGGAGCTAAAAGAAAAAGTACATTAAGGCTTTGCACAGTCACACGACAAGCTAAACAAATTAAAAATGACAAGACTACTAAAACACCTCATAACAAAAGTTATATATATATATATATACACCTACTTGCAAGAACGTTGACATACGAAAATAGAACATTAGTGATTTAGTGGGATAGGAATTATGTTAAAAAACAAAAGAAGATTTTTCTTTTGTCTCTTAATGTATTCCTTTCTCACTAAATTACTAATGTTCTATTTTCGTAACGTTCTTGCAAGTAGGTGTATATATATATTCTATTTTACTACAATTATCGCCATAAACGAATAGCCAAGTGCAACTGGATTGCCCATTCCCTTACTAGTTCCTGGGGCTCCTTTCTGACCATTTGATCCTCTGGGTGCGTGTAGTCTTTGCCTTTTGCGGCAATCATATACTTTTATTTCTGAGGACTCGCTCATATCGTATGCGTAGCACCGTATTCCTTGTACTCCTGTACCACCGCTGCCACCTGTAATTTAAACCAATGTCAATTCGAGTTAATACTTATTAATACTTATGGTGGTTGGGACTTTTCTCTTTCTTGGTCCCAAATTATGGAATAAATAGCCTCTTGTCTTGCTTGTCGAGACAGTAAATTATCTAATTTCTATGTTATGTCTATTAAAGTGCTAGTGCAGTTTTCGTATGACTGTGAAAAGCTCAATACCGTAATCGTGAGGCGCCGTGACCGTGATGCTTTCTAGAATTTTAATTGGCTGATTTTTTCAAGCGCAATGTGATTGGTCTGGCATTGCCGTGATCTTGGCGTGACCGTGTCCGCGCCGTGTTTATGCCGTGTTCCGGGTATTTGATTGGATGGAGAGTAAATTCTCGTGCAATGTGATTGGTCTGGCGTATCCCTTGCCGTGTCATGACCGTGTTCGTGCCGTGATTTTTTCACAGTCATACGAAAACTGCACTATGTAATAAGCGACAAGATTTTTATTTGCATTTTTTAACTCGTGGACTGCAAAGCTAAAAGTCAATACATTGATTAATTTTAGCTGGATTAAGTCTTGCTCTGCGTATCTGGATTGAGGATTAACTGCACAGACAAAAAAAACATGATTTTTAAAGAGTCAGGTAAAGTTTCCTTACTTTCAAGTTTTGACAATTTTATCGGAGTTTCTAGGGAGAGTTAAACGTTTCATTGTATACGATAGCAAGGCAGAAACCGATATTGGGCCACCTGTGGTTTCCAAAACTTTAGTCCTTTTGGTTTCTTCCATAAAATGTAGGAATCTGGTAACGGGTAACAGCTTTTTCTGCATTAGCTAGTTCGAAAAAAAATTGTAGTTGAATTCTCCCAGTATCCTTCATTTCTTGCCAAAATCCAAGGAATATGGGAATACGAATGATATTCCCTGGGATATCCATACTCGGCTACATCTCTTTTAAAAGATAGCAACACAAAAATCAATCTTGGGCAACCTGTGGTATCCACAGCTTCATCCCTTTTGGTTTCCACCAAGAAACGAAGGAAACCGGGTAATTCCAAAACGGGAACCAGCTTTTTCTGCATAGTTGTATTAGCCAACCAGAAAACAATGGTAGCCGGATTCTACCAGAAATTTTCGTTTCTTGGCAAAGTCGGCCAAGCGGGTAAGGTCTGGGAACAAGAATTATATTCTGGCCTGGCATATCCATTCTCGTTTACACCTCTTTTAAAAATTTCCGCGCCACAAGAGCAAGCCATTAATTTGCAAAAGAACAAAAGGAAGCTGTTTCATAGACTCGCATAACTCCTTTTTTTCTTCAAGTCAATACCAGTTTTATTAAACTGATGGACTCGACTTACCATTTCCACCTTGTCCATTATTGGCTGCATCGACTCCAGTTCCCGCGCAGACGTTAGCTTTTACACGCCCTTTTAAATTTCTGTAGCGTAGAGTAACACTTCCAGCATTTCCACCCCTTCCTGGGGAAAAAAAATCCACCACAAATGAACATTCATTGTTAACTAGCATTGGATTACTACGGAATCCAACAAAGTGTGGAAACGCAAGAAAAAACACGCGCTTATCACGGCCACAAAATTAGCGTTAAATATCCCAAAACGGCGGCGGTTTTGATAAAAGAACAAACGAGAGCAAACTATTAAAGCCACGTTTCGTAAAATCGAAAAGGGAAAACGAAGCAAATTTGAAATAATTTTTTTCCAAGTTGCAAGTGCCTTTGGAAAGCAGTGGAAATACGTTGATGTTTTTGGGCGTGACAATGGCATGTTTAATTTTTCCCAGTGTTTCCACACTACGGTGCATTCGGTAGTATTAAAATAATCAAACTGCGATGTTCAATTTGTGGCTACTACTCAAAACAATTACTAAAAAAGGCACTTGAATGGAGCTAGAAGTTATGTACTTCTCACCTCACCAAATTTTACTCTAAAAGGTTTTTTTTTTACAAAAATTATTTTACTGCTTTCCTTCTTAATGGATTTGACTTTCAGTAGGCTGATTATTTACTTTTGTTTTGTTCTATGCTGGTGAAGGTGGCTCGCCTACTATTTATGCATGGGCGGCAAACATTCTTTAGGGAGTCAAAAGACAAAAACCTGGTGGCTATTGTGGTGTCGTTAACGGTGGATGCTAATGAGAAATATTTTTGCTAAATGTAGCCAACAACCGCGATGACGCTACGGCCCAACGACGATGACACGCTTTAATTTAAGCCCACGATATGTGCCGCACTAATATAATAAAACCGTTCAAAGCGGAAAGTATACGTTCTTCATACTCGTTTTACAGAATTATAGTACACTCAACAAAATTACTCGACTCTGATTGGTCGAGAGGAGTACAATTATAGCGTTAATTGTACTCCGTAGGAGTACCGAATTAAGTCGCTATAACAACAAGGCCAAAACAATGTCAAAACAATTATTTTCTATCATTTTGTACTTAAAAAACATAAATAAAATTTTAAAGCCGTAAGAACTAATCTTTTTTATGCATTTCAGTTGCACGATGGACTGAAAATCGGCCGCCAAATAAACAAAGATGAACGGCGTCGCTTCGATTTTTTTACTGAAATTTTGTTGAGTGAACTATAAACAAAAAATCACACGATCTTCTCGTACAATTTGGAATTATTAGACACTCGTAATGTTTTAAAAGTTCTTTAATTGCACTCGCCTAAAGGCTCGTGCAATTATAAGAACTTTCAAAACATTACTCATGTCTATTAATTTCCAAATTGTACTCGAGATCGTGCGATTTCCTATACAAATTGTCTAGCAAAAGACGAATAGAAAATAAATTTTCATTATATTTTCAATTTTTTTACTTATATTTGTAACTGAGGTGGTGGATTACCAGTGCCTTTTTAAAATTTTTTTTTTTCGTTGGAAGTTTGTTTGATCGTTTGTCTGTTTGATTCGAAAACGTTTTCATGGACTATTTGTATAGTAGGCAGCTACCTTGAAGTTTAATTCGGAAAAGTAATAAAATTTCATGTAATAAGGTAGTTTTTCTCGGTGAAAAGTTAAATCCAAAAACAAGTGGCAATTAGTCTGCACCATAAAATTCATTCAAAATATATGAGTAATATAAATTGTTTTAAACCGATTTTCTTTAAGAAATAACCCTTGGTGCACCCGATATATTGATATTCATTTTATTTGCAGATATCAAATTGATTACGTCATCGAAGGGCACAGTGAAAAGGGGCAATCCTTAAATAAACAATATATTTCTAAAAATGGGCCCAAGGGTTTAATTTTTCATATTTATGGAAACATTTTAGGTTATTATTACGCAATCGACAAAATTACTCAATTCCGATTGGACGAAAAGGAGTACAATTAAATCCCAAATTGTCCTCTTTAGAGTTCCAATTTCTAAAGGCCAGTCCAATTTTTAAAACTTTTAAAACATCACTCATAACTATCATTTCCGTATTGTACTCGAGATCGTGCGATTTCCTATACTTATTATGAGACGCGCACTTTTCGAGTAAAAATACGGGCTTTTTGGAGTAATTTGATAGTTATCGTTTGTCGTATAATTAATAATTTAAACTTTCATTCCAAAATGATTATTTTTTCGTACCTGGGGTTCCAGCATTTCCTCCTCTTGCTCCGTTTCCTCCTCTATTACCTGTTTCTGAACCTCTATTTTTAGCGTTACACCTCTTATTTGCTTCGACTGATTCATCAACCCCTATAATGTTATATGAAACATAGCCGCCGCGCTTACACCAAGTCCAACTGCCATACTTGTCAGCTTTCTGTAAAAGAATAGATATTTTGTTATAACTAAGGAGCTCCCGCGCGGGCTGCGAGCGGAGTACCATACTTAAGAAAAATTGGTAACCCATCGAGTTGATTTTCACATGGCTTGGCTGATGTCACTTTTGCCGTCCTGACATACGTACGTACGTCCGTGTACATATCACAAAGGTCCCGCTTGATTTCAATGCAAAACTACTCGTAAATGCATAGAAAACATCGCTTTGTGATAAATTATAGACCAACAACAAATAAAAAAAACTCCAAGTGGTCAAAGATGGATCAAGAAGCGTTCTTCAAGAAATCATGTGTGTGTTTTTAGCAAGCAATCGCATAGTTTTATTTTCTAAGACAAGCAGTTTCTTTCGACGAATCGACAAATCAAATACTTTCTCTTAAAACTTTTATAATTTCAATAGATACACTCAATCTATTTTAATGCTGAATGAAATATAAAAAGGAGAGCTAAAACAAAAATCCGCCCTTTATTTAGCTCTATAAATATTCAAGAATTCGGTGTTTTTAATCAGCTATCGTATGTTTTTCTTTCAAGAAAAAGCAGCTTCGTTCGCCCCCTATCGCGGGTTCCTATCGGCAAACAAAAGAAGACTTTCAATCAATATTTATATATTTCTATAAATAATTTATTTAATAACATAAAAAATTAAACCAAGTACATTCGCCATTTGTAAAGCTTTTCAAGCTAGAATCATAATACAAGTCATTAGCCTAAATTTGTATTCTTGAGAGATATGTTATTCTATAAAAACCTTGTCTTTCACTTTAAAAAGCTAAAAAATATTCAAAAACATTTACAAATGCCAATTTACTGACAAAAAAATTGTTATTTCTTATTTTGCATTGTATTTTGCATTATTTCTTATGTTGTCTCAGTTGTTCTTGTCAACTCTAACTGAATGTAAACTTTTTCGAATACTGTCGTTTGTGATTTCCGTATCTTTTTCACACATGAAAGCAAATGAAAACTGGTAAAATTGAATCTCAAAATCTAGTAAGCTCAAGCTTCTCGAAAAATAGGTAAAGCTTTTATGAAATGAATAAAAATATTTTAATGAAGAATTAGAATAAGAAAAATATATTTTAACTGACACATGAAGTAATTAGAAAAAAAAAAAAAATATATATATATATATGTAGGTAAAGCGAAAACATACTAAATAAAGGAATACATACCTTATTCTATATACACCTACTTGCAAGAAGGTTGTCATACAAGAATAGACCATTAGTAATTTAGTGAGAAAGGAAACATTAAAAGACAAAAGAAAAAGTTCAGCTTCAGTGATCTTCTTTTGTTTTTTAATATAATTCCTATCCCACTAAATCAATAATGTTCTATTTTCGTATGACAACGTTCTTGCAAGTATGTGTATACAAATACATATACGTACATACATACACACACATATAATAATAGAATATATGAACAGAATAGATTATATATATATACATATTCATACAAATACATACATATATTTACACCTATTTCAATAAACGTTATCATCGCCAAAGGCAATAGGCGATAGGTCATTCCGACATGGAAATGATTTCGTTGAATACAAAGAACATTGAATCTGTCTGGTCTCAACACCAAGGTCCATGTTTTTGACGAGAATAAGATAGAAGCAGAATCACAAGTCATTCCAGCTATTCTTGGATTTTGGAATGATCTATCTCCCATCGCTTTTCGCCTACCTCCTTTGGTGATGATAACGTTTATTGAAATAGGTGTATACATACATATACAGACAAACATGAAAACATATATTGCCATAATGAATATATTAATATGCGGTTGTATCGTCGTGTACGGGAATTGTCAGGGGAATTCTATTCAAATTCAAATTTCGAGTAATCGGCTAGTAGTCGTACCCTACGATAGCATAAATTAAACTATAATAAATATTTATGTGCACGCGCTGATGATACATCGTTTAAATATGACTAAAAAATGAGACCACCCAACCGAATTCACTTCGTGGTCTAGGGGTTAGGTTTAGGGTTAGGGTTGGGGTTGGCATTGTAGTAGTTCTTTGGTGCCGAAGGTACCGAGTTCGATTCTTGGTTTCTTCACTTAATTTTTTTTCTAAGTGAGGAGAACCAAAATTTCTAAGTCTCACTCGTGTGTTCGGAAACCTATGACGTACTTCGTTAACCCGTACACGACGATAGTACCTAATATACACCCACGAATACATACATATACTGAGACATAAGCTTATAGGTACACATATAATATGTATTTTCTCAGTATCTATATATGAATATGATTATAAATATAAGTTGAACACCATTTGAATTCATTTGACTAGTGTAGTTAGTTAATGATCTCCCGCTTTCTCTCTGATACTACGCTAGCAAAGCATTTATTTTCTTAATTTCCTCGATATAAAATACGATTCTTACAAAAACATAAAACTCTTCCTCTGGATAACCAAACATTGTTATGTAAAAGAAGTAAAAGTCAGCTTAAATTTTTCAAGAACAAAACTAGGCCCTGGAGTGTGCGGTAGTGCGTTGTGTACATGTGACAAAATTTCTAATGGGAGAGTGCTAAGGTCGAAAAAAATCGTGCGAAGAAAACGATGTAGTGCATTTCGACTTGATTTTTTCGCTTCCCGGTTTTCATTATGAGGGACATTATCTTCATCTCGAAGGATAAAAATAAAATGAAGTTTTTGCGCCCGATTTTATTTTTTAAATTCAAGTTGTATCTAAATTGGGCTCCCTGTGCCTATTGGGAGTTCCACTTTTAGGCAGTGCCTAAATTTATATTAGACTGCTACACCCGAAGCAATTAGTATTCTGTCCTGTTGTTTGCTGCAACGTTTTTTTTTTTTTATTATTATTATTTTTTTTTATTCATTCATAGGTAAATCTAGGTCAACATGAAAATAAATATAGACCGCTTGCAAGGAGTCCCTCGAGGAATTGTTTTGGGGGTCAAAACGATTAATTTTTCTTTTCTTTTTTTTTTTTTTTTTTTTGCATAAGAAAAGACGGCCTAATGTTTTCTCTCCCAGTACAATTCCTCAAGGAATTCAATGCAATTGGTCTACATGGTGACACGGCTATTTGTTATCGTCAAGCAGCGTGTGCGATATAAAACTTGCTCTTTCGTTTTAGTTTAAAAAAATCGTACGCGTGCACTTTCTTCGTTGATTTAATATCTGTATATGTTATCATGACGTGTGGTAATCGAACAATTAATTTAGTAAAGAACTTACATTAGCGGCATTAGAACCGGGTCGACCATTGCCACCATCTTGTCCTTTGTGTCCATTTCCTCCTTTAGAACTGATATCAAGTTCGCCTTGTATAGTGTCACTGAATACTTCGACTGAAAGCAGTTAAATGTTAGAGCTATGGAAAGGGACAGGGACAGGAAGAGAGGGAGGGTGAAGGATAGGGAGGGGAGAGAGAGAGAAAGAGAGAGAGAGTAGGGGGAGGGAAATGGACAGGGAGAGGGGGAGGGTCAGGGATAGGGAGAGGGAGAGGAGAGAAAGAGAGAGAGAGAGTAGGGGGAGGTAAAGGGAGTTGATTCACTGGTTTGGGCCTGCTTTACATTAGCGTCGTAATCACAATCGTAGTCAACATATGCAAACTCAGTTTTCACATTTATCACCTAGGCGTTAAAAGACAAGCGAGGAACACACTACTGAGTCTGCGTATATTGCTTACGATTCTGATTACGACGCCAGTGTGAAGCAGGCTTTAATTTTCACATAATGCTAACTAATAACTGATTTTCTATTTACTACTAAATTTATACATGGACGCAATTATATTAGTATGGCTTTGCACACAGATAATTTGAGAGGACCAATTTATTTGGCCCCAGAGAGCCATTTTGGCTTTTTCAAAGTAGTACTATTTTAGCCCAGGCTAGGGACAAAATAGAACAATGCCATTTTGGCCCAACAGAAGCCATTTTGGTATGGGTCTATCAGTATTGTTTTGGCCCCCTCAATTAGAAAAATCTATATAAGGGGCTAAAACAGTCCCAAAATCAGAGCTAAAAATGGCCCCTACCGGTAGTGCCAAGAAAGCCTTACTTTAAGGAAGCCACTATAGGGTCAAAATCTTGGCCCCATTTTTGGGGCCAAAACCCCCCTATCCTATTTACTGTGAAGGATATTTTATCTCTATATTTGAACTATTGAATCATTGCATGTCATTACTCACCCTGAGGTCCATCTTTGCCGTCTTTTCCATTTTCTCCGTTGGTTCCAACTCCGTTACTCTGAACTCCAACTGGAGTAGCAAAATCCTGTGTCCATTCTGGTGTAGCAAAAACGATCCGACTTCCTTTAGCAGCGACAATCTTCCTTGCGTATATTTTAACAGTTTGAAGGGCATAAAAGGTAACTTCGCCCTATATGTAAAAAAGGTAGATGAATTAGATAGAAAATTCATTATTTTGTATGTAATAAACAATTGAATCAAGAAAATAGACCGTAGAAGAGGAAATGTTATAATGAGAATTAGTCAAATCCAACTAGTGGTATATCACCAATGTTGCATTCTGATTGGATGATCTACTATTAGATTATAAGGTATATCCTACTAGTAGGTAAAAACGTGTTTGCATCTATATATTTGAACAAATAGTAGTGGATTTGACTAAAAAAAAATAGCCCTCTCGCCCTCAAGGCCTATGAGTCAAAATAGCCCATTCTCCCCTCGCCCTTCGGCCTCATGGGCTATTGATCATTGCCTATTCAGGCTCGAGGACTAAGGTTCAGTGTAAAACAAGCTGGCAAGTGCTATCGTATGCTTGCCCTCGTCGTCGTCGTTGCTATCCTGCACTTTAAGGTCCCTACTGACTCGTAAAGCATTCTGGGTCAAATCATTAAATATACCTCAATGTGGAAGGTGTCTGCCAGGATATCCAGTTTCAGAAGTGAATCCATATTTGTTCTCTCAGCAGTATTGAAGTTTATGTCCTTCAATGTTAACCGCTCTTTCAGGTAATTTGCCTTAATTATTCGACCAGTAGCTTGATAGTGACCTTAAATAATTGGAATCGGAGAATGAACTTCGATAAAAAAATGAAGAAAAAAAAAAAAAATAAAAAAAAAAAAAAAAAACCGACGGTGACAAAAAAACCGTCATAATGCATAATAATAATAATAGTGTTAGTGATAGTGACAAATTGTTCTTACGTAATGTCCGGCTAAAGCACATATTCTATTTTACCTGCTTCGATTTCAATTATTGATGGTGTATTGAACCACATTGTAGTCGGGATAGTTGGAATGGACGAACTCTCCTGGCCTTGCCACTCGCCAACCACGCACGCTCCCTCTTTTTTAATAGGTGTGGCTAAAAGAACAAATTAATAAACAATATATGTATTACTATTGCAATTCAGTCATGCAACGGGTTTTCTTTAAAAATCTTCCTAAATGAGCTCCGTAGTTCTTGGAGAAAAAAAGTAGGAAAAAATACGGTTTATAGAAAGTGAGAGAAAATGAGATATCCTTGATTAGTGATATTTTGCAAGTGCTGAAAACTTTTTTTTTTTAACTGAAAATAATGAAAGACAAGGCAACAATAACAACATTGAAAAATGTTTTTATAGCGCAACGCGCAAAAGTATGACCACATTTATTGCATTCGCATACTTCTATGCACGGGCTTTTTAATGCCAAATGAGCTTTTACACGCCTTATTTGGTAAAACCAGGTGTATCGGAATGTGTCGGTTTAACGTACAGAACCCGTGCATAGACGTATGCGAATACATTAAATGTGGTCATAATATGATAACTGATTGGTGCTAACTTGAAAAAAACCCTCATCAATTAGGGGTACTATAAGAATGCGCCTACAAAGCTCTGGGCACGATGGGAGTAAGATGTATAAAAAATCGGCCCCATGCTTCCCCTAGTCCATAGCCCCTAGCTAGTGACTAGCTAGCTTCTTTGGTTTCTAGGTGATTATGGTCATTCATCGCTGCGGGCGGGGGAGGGTGAGTTTATCCCTTTACTTCTCGTTTTCCGCAAACAAGCTAAAGTACGCGAGTCCAGAGAGAACGGGAACGCTTATATAGAAAGCGATGCGATGGTATAGATTAAGGATTAATTTAAGTCGTATAGTTGACTTTAAGGATCAAATAGAAAAGTTAATTGAAAGGTTTAAGGCCCAGGGCAAACGTCGGACTAACGTCGCACCGAACCTATTTAACAAAGGTTCGGTGGAAGGCCAACTAAAGGGTCTACGTGGCGGCAAACGTCGAACCAATGTCGATATTAATTCACTCACCCATTGTTATTATAAGTTCTAATTGGACATGAAAATGCACGGGGGAACGCACGGACGTTTGTTTGCCTTTTCTGGATTAATGCATATCCTTGCAATGGCGAAATATAGCGCTCAACCACAATTAAAACTGGCATTTCTATGGATGGAGAAAGGTACAGCTGCAAGCTCTGCTATTAGCCGTTCTTCTGATGGTTTCTTACGATGAGAACTCTGCAGTTTGAGTAGTCTTATTGAATTTATTTTCGTATCCAGAGCTCCTCGGTCTCGTTCATCACTCGTCTTTGTATAGCGCATGCTCGCCAGAGGGGAATGAGTGTTTGGGAGGTGGGGGAGTGGTTGTTTTCACGGGTTTGGTGTAAGTCATGCGACTTGCATGATTGATTTACTATTTTGCATAATCTATGAATTTAGTTCGGCACGTGTTTAAAATGGTGTTTGCCGTAATGTCGTAATGTCCGACTTGGCTTGTCGAACTTATGCTGGACTCGAACCTATTCAATAGAGTCGTTCTCAATTGCAGTAAACGTCGTACTAGTCATGAGTCTATTTCAATTGTGATAGCCTCGACTAAATTAATCTCATGGTTAGTCGACGTTTGCTCTGGACCTTACTCAGCATAGACCATTTGTTCCTCTTTCCTGGCTTTAGTTACAAGGATCCATTTAGTTAGCTTGCGGAATTATTAGGTTAAGTTCTAAGGACCAATTTAGGTCAGTTTAGTTTAAATCATTTATTCATGCCGTTTAGTTGATAGGATCTATTTTAATTGGGGAAAACCTGTAGTAGATTTCTAGCCTCTCTTATTTGATCTCTTATTGTTCAGCGATACGTTTCGTAGTCTCTTTTCTTTAACCCGCCAGCTATTGTAACCTAAGAGTTGGCTATAAGTAAAATAAAATAAAATAAAGTATATATATTTTAAAAATGCATTCCACGAGGACCCGCGACTAATGCACGCAATTAAGCGTTGGTGTGTAAAAATTCTCGTTTTTAGGGCTTTTCGTGGCCACCCCTTAAATGTTATATTTTTTTACGTCCCCTCCCCCCTTAAGTCCCACCATCCTCCCTCCC
Source organism: Actinia tenebrosa (assembly GCF_009602425.1). The sequence goes on along the minus strand of NW_022260599.1, from coordinate 17,282 downwards.
TTGTCCGTAACACGTACAAAATTGAACCGTCCCTAGGCATTATGTATACGCATTATATTATTTTACCAAATATGAGAGGTCTAACAATTACCTGTGTCGACGCTTGCATCTTTTTTCTTGTGCACGCGGCCTTGGACCGTTAGAAGCACCATAGAACATATCAACACGGCGCTGATTTTGTAAAATGTCGCCATGTCTTGGAGAAAAATTACGATGACAAAAAAAAAATAAATAAAAAAAAAAAAAAAAAAAAAAAAAAAAAAAAAAAAAAAAAAAAAAAAAAAGGATAAAATGACTAGATAAAAAATAGAATCAGTGAAACTTATAAACAAATCAGAAATTAGGTATTTTATAATAAAAGGAAAAAACACTAAACAAACATAAAACCAATTAATTCAAAACCCTGACAATTTTTCATGTTTTCCCCCACAATTATATTACTCATTTTTTATATCTTTTTAATTTGTATTCATTAGCGTACGTAAGCCACAAAATAAATAATACCCTTGTATGTGATAAGCCAATCTGTTATTCGTGTACAATAAAAACTTGCACATAAGAACGTATGATTAAGAAGAACCTGTTACGCTACGGATTTTCGTTTAGAACTTCTTTACTGTGGCGGATTCAGGAATTTTAGAAGGAGGTTTACTATCACCAAGATTTAACCAGAAATGCGAGGAAAAGGGGGTGGCTTACTAGGTATAATACTGAGAAATTTTAGTAAAAAGGGGGTAGGCTAGCCACTCCCTTCACTACCCCTGGAAACGTCACTGCTTTACATAAGAATCCTTAATTAAGAACCAGTAAGGATGAGATTTTCCGTTGAGATCCTATTTACACAAGAACCTGTTTTAACCTTGAAATTTCAAACAGGTTTTTATTTATTTTATAAAATTCGGTTATTACTTAAGAATTTCATAAATGGAACAAAAAAAAGTTATTGATATTTAAAGATATAAAGGGAAAAAAGAAATATGAGATATACCAAACCTAGGATAAGATTTTTATTTCATTAGAATTAAACTTGTATGAATTAGAATATTTTATATGAACAATAGAACGCACTTATATTTTACCAACAACAAACCCTTAAAAAAAGAACATGTTTAGGAATCAAATAACCTCAATTTTTCACTGCAGAAACTCATAATGGGGTTCAAACAGTGGAGCGGTGTCCAGAGCGGTCATACATTTCTTTTGTAAGGTAGTCACGTAAACAGCTTGGCACGAAGAGCAGTATATTCTCAACTGGTCATTCATTACGGTTCACTGATTGCGATTGGGGAAAACTGGAAGTCATTGATTTTGCGAATTTTCTTTCTTATTCAAATGTGTATTTCCGTTTGGGAATATAGTCACTCGTCTCTGTGTATTTCAAACTATAAAAAAAAATTGGCTGTATCATGATGCAAAGCATTTCATAGACTAAACATTAGCATGTCATGTGGAAGTTCTCAAAAAAAGGTCTAAATTTGATTGTTTGGTTGAGAAAAAACTCTAGTGGAGTAACGTCCTGGATTATAGTAACCAAGTTAGCTTTAAAAAGGTTGTTATATAGTTGGTGTTTACTGGAAAACTAGGCTATCTAGGTTTTAAAAGAGGTTTTTATTATTATGAGAAAAGAAAAAAAGAAGCTTGTTGCTGGTAGGGCGTAGGTGCAATCTATTGTTTATTACGTTAGTGCCAAGTCGTCGTTATTGTTTAGTCTTAGCTGTTTTTCATGCAATTTCCCGTCTTAGTCTTGTCCCCTGATTATTTTAAGTGAGTCAAACATGTGTAGTTCTAAATTAATTTTTTCTTTGTACGTTGGTGTCATTATTATAGATGAACTGCTTCAACAACTTTAAAAATAGAAAATAGTTGAGTCGTGCCAGTTTATCACGTCGACCGTTAGCGTGAGCATACACACGGGTTTTTTTTTTTTTTTTTTCGTCGAACTTTAACCTTTAAATATCGCTAAACTTATTTTTGTTTCAATTTGTTATTATTATTTAAAAAACGATATTACCGTTATGTTACCGATAAAAGAACACAGAAGCGTAAAACGTGTGGCAAATTATTTTAAGACGTTTAATCACAACTTATAAAATATGCATATAATTATGTCTAAATGACTGTAATCTTATCAAATACAAACCCTTCTCTAAGATATCTTATATTTTTTTATGAATTTTATATCTTAATTAAATATCAAGTTTTATTCGATTTATGAATTCCTACGTGTTAACAGTAGACTGAATTTTAAAATATGAAGCCGATTCAAATTTTAGGTTAAAACAAGTTCTTGTGAATTAAAGATGATCTAAATGGAAAATCCCTGTCTTATATGTGGGTTTTTACTCTTATGATATGTGTTTCTCCAATCTGTGGGCAAATTTGTACATCGATTTTCCATGCCCTAATATCGTTGGTTTTCGTTTTAAGTCCAAGATTTAAAAAATAACTACTATTGCCACTTTCACACTCCTTAAATCCTTTCCAGTTTGAAGAGCAAATGGTTGGGGGCTGTTGGGATATTGAAAGCTATTGAGTAGGTGTTAAGTTTATTTTAAGTGTTACTTTTTCAGTGATAAAATGACTATCAGTTTTATGTTTAGTCCCCTAGGAACTGAATACCTAATTGCAAGGTAAGTTTTTATTGGATTTGATTTTTTTTTTTTTCCCAGAATAACTAGGCTAAAATAAATTGTCTACTGTTTTCTAATTTTTAGAAGAAACTATAAAAAGTAGCTGCTAATGCTAAGGAGTGTTTCTGATAAATCCCGAAGCATTAGCAGCTATATTTGAAAAAAATCAATTTATATACATATTATATACGACTTTCCCCTCATCTTTTTCTTCTAACGTACAAACACTATGAGATGTGAAATTGGAGGATAAAGGAATACTTATACTGATGTAAGTTAGTTTATATAGTTACCTTGGTCTTTTAGACAAACCTTCGTAGTTGACTTGAATGCAAAGGATAACCTTAATGATCAACTGCTCGAATAAATGTCTGATATAGTTAGAAACCACCCCATTAAATCCACTCAATAAGGAGACAGGTAGATATGGCTGGTACCAAATATCTGACGTCAGTAGATTGATATTTAATGACGTTATTCAAAATGGAATTCTTTAACATCTTATGTCAATAATATCACAGCACAGCATAAAACAACAACAACAACAACGACGACGACAACAAAACAGATTTGCGCAGTTTGTTTTTTAGCGTAAAGTTGCTGAAAGTTCTCTTAGGAACTCTTTAGGCTGCTGATAAAGTCGTTTAATTATGTATTTTAAGAAACAGGCAAGAATGCAAACACCCGCCAAATCAAGAATTTCCCTTGAGATAAAACCGCTAAAAAAAATAAACTTTCTATAAAATACTATTGTCTAGCAATGCAGCATTCAATATGTAACAAAAATCATTTGATCCTTTTTTACATCGGTACATTTTCAAAAGCTTTAAGCAAACCAAACGTTTACATCCAATTTAGGAGTCCGTTACATGGCGTTAAATTCCATATCTAAATAAAGGTTTAAAGATTACGATTACTGCTCAGATTTCCGCTCTTCCGTAAAGTAACAGTTTAAAACAAAAGTTTAAATGTAGGCTTCACATGGCATTTACTAAGAAATTATATTAACTCGAAAAACTTGCAAATAGGCTTGACATAATATTTTCAGAATTGATTTTTTACTGAGATAGTGAATTTAGCTGATTGCAAAATTTATATTTATATTTCGTCATTTTAGTGTGGGAACGAAGGTTTATATTTCCAATATGTTTTATATTTCATAAGGGATTTTAGTTTGGTGTTATCGTTTTATACTGAGAGCTGGACACCAAATTTGCGAAAACCTTTGCAACCTATATAAGTCACAAGTAAAACGGTGGCGCCCTATTTTAAGTCATAACCATTACCATGTTGGGGTTATAAACTAACTATAGAAATCAACTATTCTCTATCAAATCAACAAATTAAAAAAAAAAACATGTGCAAAGGCTATAGGCACTTCATGTTTAATACAGTATATCCGTTAAGTAATGAGAACGGAGGCAATAAGCAATACAAATTATTTAAATACGAGGGCTTTATAGCCTTATTGACGACGTTCAAGGTATTTTAGTATTTTAGTTCAAATTTTATAAGGTTTTCCTAAAAAAGATGGTTAATTGTCATAGATTTTTTTTCAACGRTCAATGCACGTAAGAAATCCTTCCAAGAAATGTGTATATTTAGAAAGTAAGTGCGACTATTAAAAATAAAATAGCAGCAAAATAGCTGCAATTAAACAACGCATCTTTGGTCTTGTTTCACAGAAATATGGCAAAGTTTCCTTGGCCGTCGACATTTTTACGCTTTGAATTTCTGTTTAATTTTACTTAAAAAACGATATACATTATCCAGTTTAGTGAAATTTACCTTGGATGTCTTCCATTAAAATCCAAATTTCGGAGATTCCGAACTTTGTATGGAAATTGAAAAGTGGTTTAAAAAGGTGAGCAAAATATAAGCTTTTACTTCTTTTACATAACGATGTTTGGCTTAAAGGAAGACAAATTGTGAATTTTTAGACTGGGGAAAGATCAAACAAGTATAGCACTTTATGTAGGAAAGTGTGAATAGAACGTGCAATAACGTAAGCTTTTTGGTCAAACAGAGCAAAATATTCCGTTGATACGTGGACGTAATTTACAGAATGTAAGCTTCAACTGAAATATCACTACTAGCGTTGACTGGTAAGCATTCATTTAAATCAAAAAAATAAATATTTTTGAACATTTTCTATGTTTCGGCGGAATTTGATCCTAAATATCTTGTAATCTAATAAGAGTCTCATATTAAAAATAACCTTTCACAGTAAGACAAATGCGGATAGACTCTCGAATCTCTTTGATGGCCTTTCTCGTACATTTATAAAAGAGACTTAGATCGCTCATGAATCTTTTACGGCTCAAAACTCTACCAACATGGCGGCAAAACAGCTTACAGCTCAAATTTCGCACATGCGCAGAAAAAATCTCTCTATGCTGTGCAAGGGGTCTATACGTGGTATGACGTTAAAGAAAATATAGACACCAGACGCAAGACACCATATAACTTCTCTGCTTCAATGCTATTTTTATTTGTATCACGTGATAGGTAATTATACGACCTTGTTACATGCGTAGAATTTTCGCCAAGGTTACATGGAAATACAAAAGAAATACCACACAAATTCCATTGAGGAAAAGTGAGATTTCTTTTACATTTTCATGTAATCTCGTATCCCAGATAATTTTGAAAACGTTTCATTACAAACCAAGAGGATCGACGTTTCGGTTCATCATCTCGGACATCATGGCGTTAACTTTTGGATGTTTTCAATCAATGACTCTTAGTTGAATCCTTGTGGATGTTGCATACAGGGTCATTCGGATCCCTTGGGTAAACATTTGACCAGTAAATGTAATACACCCAAACGTTCATGTTAGTAAACTTTGCGAGCTGAAAAAAATAAAGTAGTTACAGTGAAGGCGATTTGAAGACTACAAGAGCCATATCTGATCTGATATATAAGATAGATATATATATTGATGAGGATGATGATAATGATAGTGTCCGTCATTTATCAACTACTTTTCACATAAAAGTGATCAGAGGCAAACTAAATATTAAAAGATGAATATAGTAAACAAACAAAGTAGTCCAGGGCCCGGTTGTACGAAGGGTGGATAGCGCTATCCGACCAATCCAGTGTATAGATTTATTGGATAACAGCATCGATTTATACACTGGATAATGATTTATCCATCGGATAGCGATATCCACCCTTCGTACAACCAGGCCCAGCAGTGCACAACGTACAGGCTTGACTTACATCAATATCTTTGCAATTGGTGTCTCGCATTATAGGTGCCGTGCAGGGCAACTTTTTGTTAACAGGGATTTTGAGCTCGTAAAAGCCAGACGGGCTCGTACATTCGTCCTTTCCCATCATCAAACCATTGGCCGAGCCACCATTTAATGGGTGGCTGCACATTGCTTTCAGGCGTTCATCATCCTCTTCGACGCAGACATTCTCCTCTGAAGCGAGATTGTTTTATTTTCCATGTCCATGAAAACTATATATATGACAATAATACATGGATATATATATACGCCACTGGCTATTTAGACCCAGATTTGCTAAATACAGCACTTGCGATGCGATCATATGTAGTAGTATACATTGATAAATAATGTAAATATCTATTGAGATTCAAAGTCAAAAAATTACTAAGAGACGATGTGGTCACGGATCGTGCATGAAAATGCGTTTTACAAAAAGGCATGAAAAATAAAAATGAAGCACGAGAATCTCAGATGCTGGAGAGTTTTACACTGCGCTTCCCGATCACTATTGCACAAAGATATTCAGACTCCAATACATCATTGAAATGATACGATTTAACCGTTAATTAGCAGCATTTTTATCGAAAAATTTTTGCAGAGTCAGAATTTACCGTCTATCTATGAGGTATGTGTGGCTTAGCGGTGTGAGTTTCAATACTCGTACAGTGATTATATTTAATAGTATTGCATAATAGTTAGTACTATACCCCATTCACACCTAAACGTGTTTAGTTAAACTGCGTTTTCATTATAAAAAAAAAATTGAGAAACTAGAAACCTACAGTATAATGAAACTTTCCAAAATACTATCAAACCAAGACAGAGGATAGTTTACATGCATTATTTCACCAAATATTGTGCAGTGTTCGGCGTAGATAGTTTTTCAAACCTGTTTAGTTAAACCACTTTAAAACATGCTTAAGCCTTGGTGTGAATGGGGTAYTAGACTCTAGGCTGATTGTGGTTGTTGTTGTTGTTTTATTTATTTATTTATTTATATTTACTTATTTCTATTTATCTATTTTTCTATCTATCTTTCTTTCTTTCTTTCTTTTTCTTTCTTTATTTTCATTTATTTTTCTTTATTTATTTATTTTCATTCATTCATTCATCCATCCATCCATTCCTTCCTTCCTTCCTTCCTTCCTTCCTTCCTTCCTTCCTTCCTTCCTTCATTCATTTACTATTAACTAGTACTAACTAACTAGCCATTTTTCTTTCACGGGTTAAATAATATCACTCTACTCGACACTAGTCACATGTGAGCAGATTTGATTGTTGGTTCTCTCCTGTCCTTTCAGTATTTTTCTCTGATTCTCTGGTTTTCCTTTCTCAGTAAAAAGCATCTTATAAATTTCAAATAGCTTCAGTGGACGAGGAGCCACCACGTGGAAATACCACTGTTAAATCCGTTATTATTATTACATTTATTTATTATTACTATTATTGTATTATTACTTCCAGTCAACATGTTACCCATTTGTGCATAGTTATGATTTAAAATTACGTTTTACTTTACTTATTTGAGTAAAAAGGATTACTTACCAGATTTGGTGGGGTCTGTTTTACTTTCCCGGCAACATTCCTCATTGCTGATTTTAAAACGGTCAAACGTAAGGTCCCTGAAATCTGTTATTGGCGTAAGGTATTGTTTTATTTGGCCATCACCAGCGCGGAAATAAGCTCTGCTTAGATGGCGGACATCGAGTCTGACCTCATCCCAAACGCTTGTAGGTTGTTTCTCAGTACCATAGAGCTCAACATACATCTGTTATAAACGAATATTATAATGAAATGATTGCTTGCTTCATCTAAAAGGTCTAAATCAAACATTAAATCGTTAAAGTTAGAATTAACATAACATGCAACGACGTTTTTGGCATTGGGTAGTTTTTGTATGACTAAAAAAGCCATTGCACGTTGTATTTTCACGGTACGGAATGTGTAACGTCCTTTGAGCCAATAAAAGTAAACCAATAAATGAGACGGTTTTTGTATGAGTGGGAAAAGTACTGTAACGACTCCATTTATTAGACGGATTAGTAGGTTTATACTAAAACAATTTTGAGATAGAAACATGGTGCATTGTGGTCTCGTTTCAGTTCAAACATCTTTTGTTCATCATACCTTATATGGCGTTGTTTGTATCGGAGCTAGACCACAATGCATCCTTATCGAACTCAGAAAAGGCCTATGGTCTAGGGGTTAATAGCCCATTCGGCCTTCGGTGTTGTTAAATCATTTATTTTATCAAAGGAAATATTTATCATATCGCTTTCATACATACGTACTTTTATAAGCCGAGCATTGTGACATGTGCTACAAATTTGGTCCTCTCCTATACTGAATGTTGTTGAACCCGTTTTAATTTCCTCAAACATCTGAAAATCCGACAAAATTACAGGATTTATCAAAGTAATGTTAAAGCTTATTGTAATGTACTATTGTAAATTTTCTTGAATGCGAGGATAACATGGAAATACAAGAGGCCAGAAATTCCAAAAAAAAGTGTGATTTCTCTTGTATTAATTACCATGTTAGCCCCTCATCCACGATACTTTAAGAAGAGTCCATTAAAAAAAAAGGCAAACCATACTTCACATTAGGATAAAGAACGTTTACACTCACGTGATAAGGCAGCCATATTGGTGTACCAAGCAATAGAAACTTGCTTAGTGGGAAGCACGGGAGGCGTAGCGGTCAGAGCGCTCGCTTCTCATCATGAATGCGGCCCGAGTTCGAGTGTGCTTCGAGGGTTTTTCTCCGGGTTCTCCGGTTTTCCTCCCTCCTCAAAAACCAACTCCTAAATTCGAATTCGATCACTGAACAGGGGCCACAGGTTTGTTAGCCCCTGGCTTTTAAGTGCTACCCTCGTAAAAAAAGAAAGGACGGTTTCTTTTCTACATAGTTTTTGCATAAAAAAGAGTTCAATTATAGTTCAAGAGGATAGCAAATGTGTGCACTTGAAAGGCTACGGGTAGTGGAATCTATTGTTCAAACCAACATGGCTGCAGCTACTATAATATTTCCAAGATGGATTATATTTCGTCCCCTATGGCCTAAAACAGTCCCAAATTGCACTGCAATGTAAACTCGACTTATGCTCATTTGAAAAGGACGCTTTTTTTCTCAAAGCTCTGCTATTCCATATTTTAGGGGAAAAAGCATTTTTGACATCGCTGACAAAGAAATATCACTTGACTTACTTTAGTCAGGAAAACAACTCGGGCCCTTGTTTTTGGCCTAATTCCTGATCATGGCACGCTTGGCACACGAAGGATGAAATTTAATCCACACAGTAAGGTCGATTAATCCCACTAATAGGAAAATAAATTCCTTCAAAAAAGTTGGTAAATAATTTCAATTATTCTTTAATAATAACAATAAAATAATTTTTCGATATATAATGGGTCCTTTAATGCTATAGACATGTTTCTACAGCCCAGCTGCCATCACCAGTAGTAGATAATATAGATCACAAATTATTGCTCAGTTTCTGCTCTCAAGACCATTTGGAAATAATAAAATAATGATGATGACGATTGTTAAATCGATGATGGTCATGACGATGATGATGATGATGATTGATGATGATTGATGATGATGATGATGATGGTTATGGTTATGATGATGATGATGATGGCGATGATGACGATGATGATAACAGTGATGATGATAATAATGATGATGATATAACCCTAAATTCTATGATCCACTGGCATCTCATGACAATCGACGACATTCTTGACAATTACCTGTTTGTCTTTCACATTATCAAAACTCCATTTGTGGACTTTAGTTCTGTAATGCAGCTTAGAGAAACAGCGTGTGGCCTTCGATGTAATGTCGGACAACCTCTGAGATACTTGAGAGAGTTCAACTGCACCATTAAGTTGCCCGGTGCCCAGCGCACTTTCTGAGGCGATACGTTGGAACGAGCTCATGATATCATCCAAGTTCCAGAGGGTACGGAAACCAAGGGCTTTCTGGAGCTCATAGATATTTTCCATAAACGACCGTTCCAGTTCTTTGTAAGTACCAAGCAGATGTTCCAGGAAGGTTTGCCGAAGTTCATTGGTTATAGAAGCATCTAGAGTGCAATAACGATAATAATAATAATAATAATAATTAAAAAAAACAATTGCAATTATTTTCAGAAGAGTACAACGATGTATGACAAATTACAACAAATATGGCGACCAAATGTTCTGCACTGACAAGCAACTGATTAGCCACGTGTTCCCGTGGAAAAAATATAAGCATTTTCACATGTATGAGAGGCTAGTTGGTCACTAGTCAGTCCAGAACAACAGTTATTCAGATTGGCCGCCATAGTTTGATTCATGGTGTATAGAATGCGCTGAATATAATTTGTACAAACTGAACATAACTTGCATAACAATAAATTGCTCAACCGAAAAGCAGGACTGATCTACTAGATTTGCTGATTACTGTTTACATTTCGAGAATTCCTGAGCTTACATTTGGAAATGTGGATGGAAGGAAAGCTCTTGGTTGTAGCGTAAAACGCCGGTACACTTTGGGACACAACAATGTTGACGAGAGAGTGTAAGCTTCGTTGTAAGCTTCGTTGCATCTTCATGTCCACCATCTATATCATTAACATGAAATATAAGCTCAGGAACTCTCAAAATATCAGTCGATTCATTAAAAATTTTAAGCACAAAAACAGTCTATAATTGTTGCCGCCAGTAGTCGGCGAACATATCATAACTCGAATTTTAAAACGTAAAATCAGGCCTCAAAAGCTAGCAAATATTAGTTTTAATTACCATAAAAAGGATCTGTAGGTATATCTGCATTCATTTCAAGAGAATCTTGACAATTGAAGCGAAATTTTGAGGTTGAATCGGGGTTTGAATGAGTCATAAATCATAAGGAGCCAGAACCACTTTTCTTTCACCTTAGCATGATGAAGCTGTTGCTATGGATCAAATTATCATCCCATTAGGTTATGTCAACAGGGCTTTGAAATTCAATAACGTTGTTTGCTGTTTTATATTCTTTACCGTGTATATATGCTTAGTGTCAAACAAAGTTCGACAAGCGCGCAATTTTTGAAAATATATAATCCTATACTGTCTTGGAACTCGAGTCATAAGACCGTGATGACTTCAGATCAGAGTGCTTCGTCCACAATTGATTACGACAGTTTATAATCTATTGCTCGAACCCCATAAAAACTGGTGGGCACTAAATACCAGGATATGTGGTCAGTCACCAAAAAGGTTTGAGGGGGCTGCTTTTACTAGCAAATTTCCTAAAGAAATCAGGAAGATACGACTCCAGGATCTTAAAGACGAAAATGGCGCGCAAATAGACCATCATGTATTTGACGGAGGCCAACAAAGAGGAGGTTATCGAAAGGATGAAGTCTACGTTGGCACCAGTTTTTGTATCTTTGCTGGGATACTTAGGCAAAACCCCAAGACTTTACTTCTTGAAGAGAAGAAGATTAGAAGCATCATAGAGGTTATAAATGGTGTGGACGTAAACCTCCAACAATGCCAGCAAACCAAGACACCTTGCCCCAGAGTCAGAAAAAAGTAAGGCCAGTGACATTTTCTCTCTTGGTTGTATCTTTAAAGATTCATACGTGATCAAAGAACTTCAAATTTGTCAATTTCAATCTCTCTATAGAAAGTGCTGAGAAAAGAGTCCAGACCAAAGACCTACAGGGAAGGACGTTTGCAACTTGTTACAATCATGTCGCAAACTCTAGTTTCTCAATTAATTAATAATTAGCAAACGTTTTAGTGTAAAACACGTATTTTAGTAGTTCACACGAATTCTAAACACTCAGTCTGAGTGCACGTCTCTAAAAATTCCTGTTCGTAAACTACAAGTTTGTACAAATTATTTTAAACGAGGAGACCAGCCTAAGGTTTTCGGTTCATTTCAAAACTGAGGATACTGGTGTCTGAAAACTAATGCTGACATTTTTTGCCGTTGGTATCGACTAAAAAGGATGAATCCTCGAACTTTCAAATATATTACTATTTAATGTTACTGTTATGAATTGATCGATAAATGTTTATATATGTTAAATATCGCATAATAAAAAGGCATACTGTTTTGAATCGCCTTCAAAAAGGATTAAAACAAACAATTCGTTGACAGCTACTTGCCATAATTTTGTCGCCTCTAGTGGTTAATAATCCTGGAACCGTCAATAGGAATTCGAGGAATGCGGGAAAATTTCCGGCATTTGTGTCGGTATCCAAGTGGTTCTGGCTCCTTATGCCCCTGCTGAGAATTCCGCCATTGCACACGCGTCTTCGGTCCACGGCAAACAGAATAAAGACAAAAAACTCTCTTTTGCAGCCAAACTTTATGATAAAAACTATCGCCAACGATTAAAAAAAAACACTTCTTCCAACTTTATACGGAGGATCGGGTCAATCGAAACAGAACAAAGGTTAAAAACTTCACTATAGTCTTGGTATCGCTACGCTTTGCCACTCAAAGTCTTATTGTTGTCAAGGAATATATGGCTGGCTTGCCCACCACGGGCTTGTTGCTATGGGGCAAATTGACACGTGATCAATTCCTGCAAATGGCCTATTATGATCACACTTTAGTCAAAAAACTGGCTGACTTGCAATATACGTTGTTACAGATACTGCAGCCATCGTAAATTAGGGGATATCCAAGGAGCAAACGTAGAAATATTTAAAGTGCTACATGGACGAAAATCGCTCCAAAATCAAAACTCTTTCATTTGAGCTGAAACTTTGCTGAARTAATCTTTGATACGTTAATAATCACTCACTGAAATATCTTTTTGATATTCGAAAGAAAAAAGACGAAATTTTATGGTTGATTTTCGTCCGCCATTAATTTGTTTGTCTCACGGCCAAAGAGTCATTATGTACAGCGGTTTCTCTCTGTGACGTCATACGAGCAACCTATTCAAGTTAGCGTCGCTTTGACCATACATTTCTTGTTGTTCGATTACCTGAAGTTTATTTGGTGCTTTAACGCGTTATCGTGAAAAGAATGAACTCAGTAAACTTTTTTTAAGGCTTCGATACTTTTTCAAATGGTGGAAAGTCCTTTGGACGCTTTCTTTGTCAATCCTGAAGAGTTAGAACCAGTTGCTACCAACGAAGAAGTTATTGTGTATAAGAGAGAAGATGAAGCCGAACTAGAAGAAGAAGTAATAGTTGCGAAGAGGTTTTCATAAGAATTCCTTACTTTCATTCCATGATTTGTATTTGCTACATAGTGTCCATGATATAAAGATCTTAAATTTGAAGTTTCAAT